>JAIOJX010000029.1:62751299-62921299 GCA_022376925.1 Tragulus kanchil | reverse complement strand
GCAGTAGCTCTGACCACTACCAGGTATGAGCATGACAATAGCCCTCAGGTGAAGCAACATAGGAAAAAAAAGGCAGAGAGGCTTCCCCACTGGCTCAGATGATTAAGAATCTGCCTGTAATGCAGGAGACCCAGGTTTGGTCCTTCGGTCAGGAAGTAGATACAGGTACTGCAGTGATGGCAGTTTATCTCATCCCCCCTGGAGTAGAATGAGGAGATCTGAGCTCAGAGACAGGGCAATACAGAACCAGGAGACATCTGTGTGGAAATCTAATTCATTCTCACAACTTGGCAGTGAATATGATGCCAAAGGAGAAATCATGCTAAAGTCATTTCTTTTGTCTGTAACTGAACATCAATCCAAATAGTCCTAGATGTCAAAACAGGTGAAAGAACCAGAGAAGAAGCAATCACCAGATCAGTGAGCTATATGCATCTGCTGGTGGTGATAGTTTAGTCACTAAATCATGTCTGGCTCATGAATTATAACCCACCAGTCTTCTCTGTCCATGGAATTTCCCAGGCAAGAGTATTGGAGTGGGTTGCCATTTCCTCTTCCAGATCTTCCTAATCCAGGGATCAAACCTGTGTCAGGGAATTCCAGATAGCATTGCTTAAATGCTAGTAATTGGAGAAGTGAGGATGAGGATGGGCTTGTCAAAAAGGAAATAGTCAACTCAGTAAGAGGGTACTGAAGACAGTACAAGTCAGACTTCCCTGGTGGTCCAGTGGATAAAGACACTGCCTTGCAGGGCAAGAGGTGCCAGTTCGATCCCGGGCCTGGGATGATCCCTTGTGCTGCGGAGCGGCTGGACTGATGTGTCCAGCTACAGAGCCAGCACTCGGGAGCACATGCGCCCAGAGCTGGTGCTCCGCGACAACAGAGGCCACTGCAATGGGAGGCCCACACAGGCCAAAGAACAAAGATGGATGAAAATAGATAAATGAAAGACAAATAGAAGCGGCCAAAAAAAAAAAAAAAGACAGTACAAGTCAAAGTTGGAGCTCATTCTCTTTCTTATTGCATTATCTGTCCATTTGACAATACATAGTACACAAGCTCCCGTGGTTTGAAGATAATTGTTAGGCAGTGGGAAAAAACCCATGGCCTTAAGAATAGAAACTACAAAATGAGAGAAAGATGCTTAAAGAACACACACTGGAAGACTTACTTTTAGTGGGCAAATAAGATTTTAGAAAAAAATTCAAGTTCAAAGACATTATGAAGAGATATGACCTCTCTTTTTAAAAGAGAATGACAAGATAAAAATATTAAAAAAAAAATAAATGAATAAAACAATTGAAACCCAACCAGAGTTGGGCTTGAACAATCACTTAGAGGAAAGAGAAAATAATACAGAACTGAACAATCAATTTTCATCACAACTTGGCAGTGAATATGATGCCAAAGGAGAAATCATGCTAAAGTCATTTCTTTTGTCTGTAACTGAACATCAATCCAAATAGTCCTAGATGTCAAAACAGGTGAAAGAACCAGAGAAGAAGCAATCACCAGATCAGTGAGCTATATGCATCTGCTGGTGGTGATAGTTTAGTCACTAAATCATGTCTGGCTCATGAATTATAACCCACCAGTCTTCTCTGTCCATGGAATTTCCCAGGCAAGAGTATTGGAGTGGGTTGCCATTTCCTCTTCCAGATCTTCCTAATCCAGGGATCAAACCTGTGTCAGGGAATTCCAGATAGCATTGCTTAAATGCTAGTAATTGGAGAAGTGAGGATGAGGATGGGCTTGTCAAAAAGGAAATAGTCAACTCAGTAAGAGGGTACTGAAGACAGTACAAGTCAGACTTCCCTGGTGGTCCAGTGGATAAAGACACTGCCTTGCAGGGCAAGAGGTGCCAGTTCGATCCCGGGCCTGGGATGATCCCTTGTGCTGCGGAGCGGCTGGACTGATGTGTCCAGCTACAGAGCCAGCACTCGGGAGCACATGCGCCCAGAGCTGGTGCTCCGCGACAACAGAGGCCACTGCAATGGGAGGCCCACACAGGCCAAAGAACAAAGATGGATGAAAATAGATAAATGAAAGACAAATAGAAGCGGCCAAAAAAAAAAAAAAAGACAGTACAAGTCAAAGTTGGAGCTCATTCTCTTTCTTATTGCATTATCTGTCCATTTGACAATACATAGTACACAAGCTCCCGTGGTTTGAAGATAATTGTTAGGCAGTGGGAAAAAACCCATGGCCTTAAGAATAGAAACTACAAAATGAGAGAAAGATGCTTAAAGAACACACACTGGAAGACTTACTTTTAGTGGGCAAATAAGATTTTAGAAAAAAATTCAAGTTCAAAGAAATTATGAAGAGATATGACCTCTCTTTTTAAAAGAGAATGACAAGATAAAAATATTAAAAAAAAAATAAATGAATAAAACAATTGAAACCCAACCAGAGTTGGGCTTGAACAATCACTTAGAGGAAAGAGAAAATAATAAAGATAAAAGTGACTATATGTGGAAATAGTCAAGCTAAAATGAACATGACTGGCGCTTTGAAGAATACAGAAATATTTAAAGATGTAAAGAGGCAAACATCCTGGAATTAAAAACTATAATCAACACACCGAGAGACCATATTGGGTCTTGAGAAAAAGTTATTCCAATGTGGTGGAAGTGGAATGAAAGCTAAATGAGAAAATTTCAACATCATTTACTGCTAGAGCACAAAAATATTGTCTGCAATAGTTTAAAAGTAATTAGGTAGGCTAAGAATGATGGGAAACTCTTAACTGTTTACAAAAATGTATCTGACCTTTACATGATTGTTTATAAAATATCTGTGAAAGAAAAATTTACTTGTATCTTACCAATATTTTCAGAGTATCCAAGTTTACATTGCTTTTGTTAAATATAAATTAATTTTTATTAAAATAGCTTTTAAATATAGAATACAACATGATGCAAAGTTTAAAGGTAATTCTTATCTATCAACCTATCTACACTTAATGCACCTACATTCCTATATGTCTTTATACCTACATATGTGATTTGAGAAATGACTAGAATTTGGTTCATTCCATGTTAGAAGTGATGATTCCTTAAGAGAGAATTTATAGAGCTCACTGGGGAAATGTTTTTGATTGCTTCTTTGTCTTGTTTGAATTTGTTAATATTAGCATTCATTATTTCTAAAAACATTTTCAAAAATATAGGGCATATGCTTTTATTGGGATTGTGAATGATTTTGGAGTCACTCTAACATGTTTATAGAAATTCTTTATTATAGTATTTCCTAGAGTCTATAACACATATAAATAATATGAAAAAAACTTTTTTCATAAAAAGTATTATAAAAAACAAAACAAAACATAACAAAACAAAAAAAAGTAATATAGAGGAATGCAAATAAAACCAAATAGTTTAAAGTATGATTATTGAAATATCAATGCTATTGTTTTTAAGGTGCTACAAGAGGGAACAAATTGTATGCAGTATTTCAGAGGCATATTTGTTTGTAGGACATTTCTTATTTTATTCTTTCAAAGTTTGTCTTGGAGCTAATGCCAAGTCTCTATTAATGTTTACTATTAAGATTTACTTCTTTTTAAAATCCTAGGTCCAAATATTTCATAGTACTTTAAATTTTTAATTGAATAAAAGATTCCTTAAACTCTACAGTGCTTTATAATTTTCAAAATTTTTACGTGATATCATATAATCCCATAGTAGCCCCCTTTTTTCTTCCCTCCTCCCTTACATTTCCCCTTCCGCCTCCTCTCTCTTCACTGATAATCACTATCTTGTCCTTTGTATCTTTGAATCCATTTTTTTTTATTCACTAGTGTGTTTCTTTTTTTAGATTCCAGGTATAAGTGATATCATATAGTATTTGTCTTTTGCTGACTTAATTCACTTAGCATAATGCCCTCCCAGTCCATCCCTATTTCTGCATATGGCAACATTTCATTCATTTCTATAGTGAGTAACATTTATTGTATATATGTAACACATCTTCTTTATCCATTTATCTGTGGATGAACACCTAGGTTGCGTCTTTGTCTCGCAATTGTAAATAATTCTGCTATGAACATTGGGGTGTGTGCATCTTTTTGAATTAGTGTTTTCATTTTTTCCAAATATATACCCAGGAGTGGAATTCTGAGATTATATGGTAGTTCAGTTTACAGTTATTTGAGAAATGTCCCTACTGTGTTCCCTAGAGTCTGTACCAATTTACAATGTTGCCTTTTCTTTACATCATCTTCAACAGTTGTTATCTGAGTACTTTTTGAGGATAACCACTCTGACAGATATGAAGTGATATCTCTTTGTGGTCTTGATTTGCAGTTTTCTAATAACTAGCGATGTCAAGCATCTTTTCATGGGCCTGTTAGTCATTAACATGCCTTCCTTGGAAAAATGTCTATTCAGTTTGTCTGCCCTTTTTTTAAAAGGCAGCTGTTTATTTTATTTTATTTTTTTCATGAGTTTTATGAGTTGGTAATACATGGATATTAACCATTTATCAGTCATATCATTTGCAAATAACCTCTCCCATTCAATAGCTATCTTATTTTGTTGATAGTTCCTTTGTTATGCAAAAGCCTGTAAGTTTAGTTTCATCTGAATTATTTCTTTTTGCTTTTGTTTTCTTTGCTTTAAGAGATAAATCTAAAGAAATATTGCTTAAAATTATGTAAAACAGTTTTCTGCCTATGTTTCCCTCTAGGAGTTTTATAGTATCTGTTCTTACATTTAGGTTTTTAATTCATTCTGAGTTTATTTTTGTAATACTTTTTACATAAAGGATTTACATACTCTATTTTAAAAATATTCATTGGAAGGAATGATACTGAAGCTAAAACTCCAATACTTTGAGTGCCTGATGGGAAGAGATGACTCATTGGAAAAGATGTTGGGTAAAGTAGAAGGCAAAAGATGAAGGGGACAACAGAGCATGAGATGGTTTCATGGCATCACTGAGTAAATAGACATGACTTTGAGCAAGCTCTGGGAGATGGTGAAAGACAGGGAAGCCTGGTCTAATGCAGTCCATTTGGTCACAAAGAGTCAGACATGATTGATTGACTAAACTGAACTGAATTTAAAAATTATTGATAACACAGACTTAGGTTAAAATACTATATAGCTATTAAATAATTTTACACAGATTTTTGATATATTGTAAAAACATTTTACACTGGAAATTGGTTCAACTAAGAAAAAAAAATGGAATAAAATATGCCAAAGCTGTCCTATCAATTGCCTCTCTTTTAGGGTCAGAAAGAGTGATATTTGACCCCTGCTTTCTACTGTTCATACTTCTAAGCATTTTCAATGTCCATGCATTATTTCAAGATTCAAGAATATATTAGCATTGAAAAACAAGTATAAGATCACTTTATATGTGTGACATCTTCTCTGTGAGATTTAGCAAGTGGATAAATCCTTACACATTTAAAGATGGGAAAACTCACACTGTGATCTTCCCTGTGCCTCCTGTACGCAGTTAAATATCTGAAGCATACTATTAAGACAGAATCTATGTAGTTTAAGTAGTGTAATTTCAAGTGCTGAATTCATTCCATGTGAATTGCTTTAATGATAGAAAATTGATGACTGATCTTAATGAACTCAATATTTCCTCAGTTCAGTTCAGTCACTCAATTGTGCCTGATTTTTTGTGACCCCGTGAACTGTGGCAGACCAGACTTCCCTGTCCTTCACCATCTCCAGGAGCTTGCTCAAACTCATGTTCATTGACGCAGTGATGCCATACAACCATCTCATCATCTGTAATCCCCCTCTCCTTCTGCCTTCTATTTTTCCTAACATCAGACTCTTTTCCAATGAGTCATCTCTTCACATCAGGTAGTCAAAGCATTGGAACTTCAGCTTCAGTATCAGTCCTTCTAATGAATAGTCAGGGTTGATTTCCTTTAAGATTGACTGGTTTGATCTCTTTTGCTGTCTAAGGGACTCTCAAGAGTCTTCTCCAACACCACTGTTCAAAGGCATCAATTCTTTAGCACTCAGCCTGCCTCATGGTCCAACTCTACATCTACAGGTGATAACTGGGAAAACCAGAGCTTTGCCTATATAGACTTTTGTCACAAAATGATGTCTGCTTTTGAATATGCTGTCTAGGTTTGTCATAGCTTTTCTGCCAGGGATCATGAGTCTTAATTTCATGGCTGCAGTTATCATCTTCAGTGATTTTGGAACCCAAGAAAATAAAGTCTGCCACTGTTTCCATTGTTTACCCATGACAAAGAGTCAGACATGATTGATTGACTAAACTGAACTGAATTTAAAATTATTGATAACACATACTTAGGTTAAAATACTATAAAGCTATTAAATAATTTTACACAGATTTTTGATATATTGTAAAAACATTTTACACTGGAAATTGGTTCAACTAAGAAAAAAAAATGGAATAAAATATGCCAAAGCTGTCCTATCAATTGCCTCTCTTTTAGGGTCAGAAAGAGTGATATTTGACCCCTGCTTTCTACTGTTCATACTTCTAAGCATTTTCAATGTCCATGCATTATTTCAAGATTCAAGAATATATTAGCATTGAAAAACAAGTATAAGATCACTTTATATGTGTGACATCTTCTCTGTGAGATTTAGCAAGTGGATAAATCCTTACACATTTAAAGATGGGAAAACTCACACTGTGATCTTCCCTGTGCCTCCTGTACGCAGTTAAATATCTGAAGCATACTATTAAGACAGAATCTATGTAGTTTAAGTAGTGTAATTTCAAGTGCTGAATTCATTCCATGTGAATTGCTTTAATGATAGAAAATTGATGACTGATCTTAATGAACTCAATATTTCCTCAGTTCAGTTCAGTCACTCAATTGTGCCTGATTTTTTGTGACCCCGTGAACTGTGGCAGACCAGACTTCCCTGTCCTTCACCATCTCCAGGAGCTTGCTCAAACTCATGTTCATTGACGCAGTGATGCCATACAACCATCTCATCATCTGTAATCCCCCTCTCCTTCTGCCTTCTATTTTTCCTAACATCAGACTCTTTTCCAATGAGTCATCTCTTCACATCAGGTAGTCAAAGCATTGGAACTTCAGCTTCAGTATCAGTCCTTCTAATGAATAGTCAGGGTTGATTTCCTTTAAGATTGACTGGTTTGATCTCTTTTGCTGTCTAAGGGACTCTCAAGAGTCTTCTCCAACACCACTGTTCAAAGGCATCAATTCTTTAGCACTCAGCCTGCCTCATGGTCCAACTCTACATCTACAGGTGATAACTGGGAAAACCAGAGCTTTGCCTATATAGACTTTTGTCACAAAATGATGTCTGCTTTTGAATATGCTGTCTAGGTTTGTCATAGCTTTTCTGCCAGGGATCATGAGTCTTAATTTCATGGCTGCAGTTATCATCTTCAGTGATTTTGGAACCCAAGAAAATAAAGTCTGCCACTTTTTCCATTGTTTACCCATGTATTTACCATGACGTGATGCCATGAGGTGATATTTCTTGGTATTATTTATTATATTTATTTTGTCACATCTTAATAAGCTACAAACATTCTTCTTTTCTTTCTCATAAACTGGTCAGAAGACATTGTGATTCTGGAATTTGTGCAGTGGCCACAGAAAGAATGGCTGGAATAGATTAATGAAGATTGTTTAGCTCCTACATAATGCTGCATTACAAAATGCATGTTGTAGTTGGCACCAGGCATGAGGGATTTTTACAGATCACAAATTCCAGAATATGTTAAACTAATATCAGACTGTTCTAATTATAGCATTTATTGCCTATAAAAAATTCAGTAGTTACCTAAATATGTGTTTTAATTGTGTAACTGTGAGGTCATTCACTTCTACCCCTGGAAATCATCTGCAGTCTGCTCATGAATTTATGACAAGCCTAGACAGCATATTAAAAAGTAAAGACATCACCTTGCTGACAAAGTTCCATATAGTCAAAGCTATGTATTTTCCAGTAGTCATGTATGGATGTGAGAGTTGAACCATGGAGAGTGCCGAGCATTCAAAATCTGATGCTTCTGAGGTCAAACCAGTCAATCCTAAAGGAAATCAACTGTGAATATTCATTGGAAGCAATGATTCTGGAGCTGACTCACCTGTTCTGCCACCTGATGTGAAGAGCCGATGCACTGGAAAATATCCTGATGTTGGGAAAAATTGAGAAGAAGAGGAAGAAAAAAAGTGAAAAAAGAGGAGAAGAAGGCAGTGGATAGGAATTTGAGGAAACTCCAGGAGGCAGTGAAGAACAGAGAAGCCTGGTATGTTGCAATCCATGGGGTTGCAAAGAATTGGAAATGACTGAGCAAGTGAACGACAGCATGGAGATTGTTGTATGGAAAATCCAAGAGTCTTTGCTGTCTAAGGGACTCTCAAGAGTCTTCTCCAACACCACTGTTCAAAGGCATCAATTCTTTAGCACTCAGCCTGCCTCATGGTCCAACTCTACATCTACAGGTGATAACTGGGAAAACCAGAGCTTTGCCTATATAGACTTTTGTCACAAAATGATGTCTGCTTTTGAATATGCTGTCTAGGTTTGTCATAGCTTTTCTGCCAGGGATCATGAGTCTTAATTTCATGGCTGCAGTTATCATCTTCAGTGATTTTGGAACCCAAGAAAATAAAGTCTGCCACTTTTTCCATTGTTTACCCATGTATTTACCATGACGTGATGCCATGAGGTGATATTTCTTGGTATTATTTATTATATTTATTTTGTCACATCTTAATAAGCTACAAACATTCTTCTTTTCTTTCTCATAAACTGGTCAGAAGACATTGTGATTCTGGAATTTGTGCAGTGGCCACAGAAAGAATGGCTGGAATAGATTAATGAAGATTGTTTAGCTCCTACATAATGCTGCATTACAAAATGCATGTTGTAGTTGGCACCAGGCATGAGGGATTTTTACAGATCACAAATTCCAGAATATGTTAAACTAATATCAGACTGTTCTAATTATAGCATTTATTGCCTATAAAAAATTCAGTAGTTACCTAAATATGTGTTTTAATTGTGTAACTGTGAGGTCATTCACTTCTACCCCTGGAAATCATCTGCAGTCTGCTCATGAATTTATGACAAGCCTAGACAGCATATTAAAAAGTAAAGACATCACCTTGCTGACAAAGTTCCATATAGTCAAAGCTATGTATTTTCCAGTAGTCATGTATGGATGTGAGAGTTGAACCATGGAGAGTGCCGAGCATTCAAAATCTGATGCTTCTGAGGTCAAACCAGTCAATCCTAAAGGAAATCAACTGTGAATATTCATTGGAAGCAATGATTCTGGAGCTGACTCACCTGTTCTGCCACCTGATGTGAAGAGCCGATGCACTGGAAAATATCCTGATGTTGGGAAAAATTGAGAAGAAGAGGAAGAAAAAAAGTGAAAAAAGAGGAGAAGAAGGCAGTGGATAGGAATTTGAGGAAACTCCAGGAGGCAGTGAAGAACAGAGAAGCCTGGTATGTTGCAATCCATGGGGTTGCAAAGAATTGGAAATGACTGAGCAAGTGAACGACAGCATGGAGATTGTTGTATGGAACTATATTCAATTACCAACTAGATTTTACATTATTTCCCTTACTTTTTATCCTTAATATATTTCATGTTGCTATGAAAATATCAGCTTGTTCTTTACTCAAGTTTGAGTATTTAATTTCTTAAAGGGAAAGTCAAATTGTGCAAAAAAGGAAGAGGAAAACAAATAGATTTTTTTAAAAAATCTGCTGCTATATGATATAATAACTTTATTGTCTAATCCTCAGTCATAAATGGAGAGTGGATAATTTTCACTTTTAAAATAAGAATAGGGAGGTAAGAGAAAAGATTGAGCTGTCATCTTCAAAATAGATCTAAACACTGGCCCTAGCTGATTCTGTTCTAGAACATTTTCCCATGAAAATGTTTTTCTTTGGAAAGAAGAAAAATTCATGGATTATGCTTTGTTTGTTTGCTTTTAGGCCTTCTCTTGGTCTTTCATTTATCTGTTTTCATCCATCTTTGTTCTTTGGCCAGTGTGGGCCCCCCATTGCAGTGGCCTCTGTTGTTGCAAAGCACCAGCTCTGGGCTCATGCGCTCCAGAGCTCTGGCTCTGTAGTTGGACACATCGGTCCTGCTGCTCTGTGGCACATGGGATCTTCCCAGGTCCAGGATCAAACCAGCGTCCCTTGGACTGCAAGACAGTGTCCTTGCCCACTGGACCACCAGGGAAGCCCTGTGCTTTTGTTTTCTGTCTGAAAGTCATCACTTTACCCAAGTTTATTTAGATTTTCTTCTGTGTTATCTTCTAGGAGTTTCATAGTTTTGTGTTTATCCCTTGTTACCTGTGCAGGTGATTGGTTCTAGGGCACCTGTCTCCCACCTACCACAGATATCAAAATCTGAGAATACCCAAGTGCTTCACATAAAATAGCATAGTATTTGTTTATAACCTAGGCACATCCCCATGTGTACTTTAAATTGTTTCTAGATTTTAATACTCTAATATAATGCAAAGACTATATAATGTTGCCAGTGTACAAATAGAGGTTGTAGAATTTTCTTGAATTTTTTATTATCTTCGATCTGAAGTTTGTTGAGTCAGGATGCAGAACCTGCTGATATGGAGGACCAACTATATTGGACCCTCTTTTGTGAGAGTTTTATAAAAAGTATCAGTTATTATCTATAGCTGTGGTTTTCAAATAGATCTAATGTGTCTTCTAGAAGACATTTGAAAAAGCCTGGAGACATTTGTAGTTTTCAGAACCAGGTGTTACTAATAGCAGAGGTCTACAATGTACCTGCCATTTCCCTCTTCCCTGCCCACAATGAAGAATTATCCAACTGAAATGTCAGTGTAACAGGGTTATAAAAGCCTGATCTATGAGTTTATTTGGAAAGAAGAATATTCCCTATTCATGCTAAAGATATATGTCCAAATATGTATTTAAGTTTTTAAAATAATGCCTTGTATGATTAAATTTGTACAACCCTAAATCAAGAGCAATACGATGAATTCCATGCAATACAAGGCTGTCTATGAGTCCAGAAATCATAAGCAAAATATCATGCAGGTGTACATCTGCCTATTTTAAAGGGTAAGCCCACACCATTTATCTATTTGCCTAGGGGATTTATGACCTCACAAAACCAGCTACGGAATTTATTTAGAATGTCAAAGGATTCTAGTGTATTCATCAGCTGCTTTTGTCTCTCTAGGGAGCCAAACTGCTGTTTTAAGCACTGTTTCTTAGCACATTAACTAACTTTACATTATTAAGGCATGACACTCATGGAAATCAAGTTTAAAGATTCCCAACTACTACTAATTGTTTTATAAAATTGTTTAAAATAAAGTAGATCCTTGAATTAAAGAAAAAGATCCCAGCTGATTCCTCTCTAATTATAGAAATAATATTAACAAGAACAGTTCCTTTGGGAGAGCTTGGGATTTAGAAAAATTTTCTTCTGTGTTATAACCCATGCTCACCTCCCACAGATATCAAAATCTGAGAATACCCAAGTGCTTCACATAAAATAGCATAGTATTTGTTTATAACCTAGGCACATCCCCATGTGTACTTTAAATTGTTTCTAGATTTTAATACTCTAATATAATGCAAAGACTATATAATGTTGCCAGTGTACAAATAGAGGTTGTAGAATTTTCTTGAATTTTTTATTATCTTCGATCTGAAGTTTGTTGAGTCAGGATGCAGAACCTGCTGATATGGAGGACCAACTATATTGGACCCTCTTTTGTGAGAGTTTTATAAAAAGTATCAGTTATTATCTATAGCTGTGGTTTTCAAATAGATCTAATGTGTCTTCTAGAAGACATTTGAAAAAGCCTGGAGACATTTGTAGTTTTCAGAACCAGGTGTTACTAATAGCAGAGGTCTACAATGTACCTGCCATTTCCCTCTTCCCTGCCCACAATGAAGAATTATCCAACTGAAATGTCAGTGTAACAGGGTTATAAAAGCCTGATCTATGAGTTTATTTGGAAAGAAGAATATTCCCTATTCATGCTAAAGATATATGTCCAAATATGTATTTAAGTTTTTAAAATAATGCCTTGTATGATTAAATTTGTACAACCCTAAATCAAGAGCAATACGATGAATTCCATGCAATACAAGGCTGTCTATGAGTCCAGAAATCATAAGCAAAATATCATGCAGGTGTACATCTGCCTATTTTAAAGGGTAAGCCCACACCATTTATCTATTTGCCTAGGGGATTTATGACCTCACAAAACCAGCTACGGAATTTATTTAGAATGTCAAAGGATTCTAGTGTATTCATCAGCTGCTTTTGTCTCTAGGAGCCAAACTGCTGTTTTAAGCACTGTTTCTTAGCACATTAACTAACTTTACATTATTAAGGCATGACACTCATGGAAATCAAGTTTAAAGATTCCCAACTACTACTAATTGTTTTATAAAATTGTTTAAAATAAAGTAGATCCTTGAATTAAAGAAAAAGATCCCAGCTGATTCCTCTCTAATTATAGAAATAATATTAACAAGAAAAGTTCCTTTGGGAGAGCTTGGGATTTAAGAAAGCAGATTTCCCACCTTAACAAATTTTTCTACAATTTACACAGGAATACAGCAACTTATTCTTAATACATGCTGCTTTAGTGTTTAAAAGGTAGTAGCATACCCTCTATGGTTAACAATGTATTTCCTTAAAATCTGCTCCTTGCCTCATTTGCTGTCTCAGAAAATGGCATTGCTATCCATACAAGTCACCACATCTGAAACAGTAGAGGAAAGTCAGCCTCATCTCTTTATTTTCACCTCAAATATTATTTTACAGTTTTGCTAATCCAACCTCCTAAATTTTGAGTCCCTCCCCTATTTTCAATCCCTCATGCTATTTTTAAGCTATCTCACTCTCATTTGAAATATTGCCTTACTACACAACTCACTGCCACCTCCAACTAGGTCCACTTTATTCCATCTCATTCTATACATACTTGCAGAGCCAACCTTCTAAACAGAACATTTGACCAGGTCACATTTCAGTTTAAAGCACTCCATGTCTCTCTCTGCTGCACCTTGCTAACACCCCACTTCTGGCCTTATCTCCTATTGCTCCTACCTTCTCTGGGTGCTAGGCTCTAATTACATTGATTTCTCACCATAGCTTTCTTTGCTTTTCTGACTCTGGCCCTGTGTTGCTTGAGTAATTTTCCCTCTTGTTGAAAGCCTATTCGTCCTTCACAAGGAAGCTGGTTACAATTTTTTTTTTAGTTCCCTCAGGGAGAGGTCAGTGCTCTCTAATTTCTCCTTAAAAATCATTTGGTACTTCCTTTAACATCTTTTCGCCTTTGTTTTCCAATTCTATTGCACTGGAACATTTCCAGTAAATTTATTTAGAATGTCAAAGGATTCTAGTGTATTCATCAGCTGCTTTTGTCTCTAGGAGCCAAACTGCTGTTTTAAGCACTGTTTCTTAGCACATTAACTAACTTTACATTATTAAGGCATGACACTCATGGAAATCAAGTTTAAAGATTCCCAACTACTACTAATTGTTTTATAAAATTGTTTAAAATAAAGTAGATCCTTGAATTAAAGAAAAAGATCCCAGCTGATTCCTCTCTAATTATAGAAATAATATTAACAAGAAAAGTTCCTTTGGGAGAGCTTGGGATTTAAGAAAGCAGATTTCCCACCTTAACAAATTTTTCTACAATTTACACAGGAATACAGCAACTTATTCTTAATACATGCTGCTTTAGTGTTTAAAAGGTAGTAGCATACCCTCTATGGTTAACAATGTATTTCCTTAAAATCTGCTCCTTGCCTCATTTGCTGTCTCAGAAAATGGCATTGCTATCCATACAAGTCACCACATCTGAAACAGTAGAGGAAAGTCAGCCTCATCTCTTTATTTTCACCTCAAATATTATTTTACAGTTTTGCTAATCCAACCTCCTAAATTTTGAGTCCCTCCCCTATTTTCAATCCCTCATGCTATTTTTAAGCTATCTCACTCTCATTTGAAATATTGCCTTACTACACAACTCACTGCCACCTCCAACTAGGTCCACTTTATTCCATCTCATTCTATACATACTTGCAGAGCCAACCTTCTAAACAGAACATTTGACCAGGTCACATTTCAGTTTAAAGCACTCCATGTCTCTCTCTGCTGCACCTTGCTAACACCCCACTTCTGGCCTTATCTCCTATTGCTCCTACCTTCTCTGGGTGCTAGGCTCTAATTACATTGATTTCTCACCATAGCTTTCTTTGCTTTTCTGACTCTGGCCCTGTGTTGCTTGAGTAATTTTCCCTCTTGTTGAAAGCCTATTCGTCCTTCACAAGGAAGCTGGTTACAATTTTTTTTTTAGTTCCCTCAGGGAGAGGTCAGTGCTCTCTAATTTCTCCTTAAAAATCATTTGGTACTTCCTTTAACATCTTTTTCGCCTTTGTTTTCCAAGGGCCTTGAGCTATTCATGCACCTGTGAACATTTCCAGTAAATGTTTCTGTAATGGAACTGACAACACTATATAAAATTCAAGATGTTGCTTGGTACAGGACCATTGTAGACAAACTCTGTCTTTGTTGGCTAAGCTAAATAATAGAGAGATGATGAAATCATGGTGGGAAATGAAATGAACATTTTACTATCTGCTCTTAAAAATTGTGAGTTGAATCGCAGGTCTCTAAAACACTATTATTAACAGAAAAGAACATTGTTCTTATGTACGACAAGTATTACTCTCTTTTTTAATCACAATTCTTATTACTATGAATGAAAGAATATAGAGGAGCTTCATCACAGTTAATTGCAGAAGGTAGGCATAAACAAGTTTAAGTTGGATGAATGAACAAAGTAACACCATTCAAACTTTTGTTTGAGACATTGAATGACCCTGAGTCCAGGGATGCTGCTAAATGTCCTTTGATGCATAATACAGCCCCCTGACTCTCAAGAAATAATTTTCCAGACCAAAATGTTAGTACTGGCAAGGATACTAACCATGGCACTCATATTTTTTAATAAACATGAACCTGGAAACTGTTGAAATGTATGGGACTGTTTTTATTCACACTGAGTGGTCTGAAGTTTCTAGGTTTTAACTGCATATACCATGAGGCCTTTTTAAAAGTATTTCTCTCTCCACCACTGAATCCAGTTTATCCAGAAGCACACTGGCTTCTGGGGCTCTATTAAAGTTAAAAGTCTACTGAAAATGCAGGATTGAAAATGTAGAGGTCATATGGGCTGTTTGTACATTTTTCCTTTTATAGAATAAAGTTAAAGTATTAGAAGGATTAGAATGCACCTCCTTCTTATTTAAGCTTTCTTTGCTGCACCTTGCTAACACCCACTTCTGGCCTTATCTCCTATTGCTCCTACCTTCTCTGGGTGCTAGGCTCTAATTACATTGATTTCTCACCATAGCTTTCTTTGCTTTTCTGACTCTGGCCCTGTGTTGCTTGAGTAATTTTCCCTCTTGTTGAAAGCCTATTCGTCCTTCACAAGGAAGCTGGTTACAATTTTTTTTTTAGTTCCCTCAGGGAGAGGTCAGTGCTCTCTAATTTCTCCTTAAAAATCATTTGGTACTTCCTTTAACATCTTTTTCGCCTTTGTTTTCCAAGGGCCTTGAGCTATTCATGCACCTGTGAACATTTCCAGTAAATGTTTCTGTAATGGAACTGACAACACTATATAAAATTCAAGATGTTGCTTGGTACAGGACCATTGTAGACAAACTCTGTCTTTGTTGGCTAAGCTAAATAATAGAGAGATGATGAAATCATGGTGGGAAATGAAATGAACATTTTACTATCTGCTCTTAAAAATTGTGAGTTGAATCGCAGGTCTCTAAAACACTATTATTAACAGAAAAGAACATTGTTCTTATGTACGACAAGTATTACTCTCTTTTTTAATCACAATTCTTATTACTATGAATGAAAGAATATAGAGGAGCTTCATCACAGTTAATTGCAGAAGGTAGGCATAAACAAGTTTAAGTTGGATGAATGAACAAAGTAACACCATTCAAACTTTTGTTTGAGACATTGAATGACCCTGAGTTCAGGGATGCTGCTAAATGTCCTTTGATGCATAATACAGCCCCCTGACTCTCAAGAAATAATTTTCCAGACCAAAATGTTAGTACTGGCAAGGATACTAACCATGGCACTCATATTTTTTAATAAACATGAACCTGGAAACTGTTGAAATGTATGGGACTGTTTTTATTCACACTGAGTGGTCTGAAGTTTCTAGGTTTTAACTGCATATACCATGAGGCCTTTTTAAAAGTATTTCTCTCTCCACCACTGAATCCAGTTTATCCAGAAGCACACTGGCTTCTGGGGCTCTATTAAAGTTAAAAGTCTACTGAAAATGCAGGATTGAAAATGTAGAGGTCATATGGGCTGTTTGTACATTTTTCCTGAAGTAAAAAAGGAAATATTAGAGTAGAATACATCAGACTTCAAAAAGTGACTTTAGAGCCAAGTGAAAGTGTTTATCATTCTGTCATGTCCGACTCTGCCACCCCATGGGCCGTAGCCTGCCAGGCTCCTCAGTCCGTGGAATTCTCCAGGCAAGAGCAATGGAATGGGTAGCCATTCCGTTCCCCAGAAGGTCTTCCTGACCCAGGGCTGGGACCTGGGTCTCTGAATTGCAGATAGATTCTTTACCATAAGAGTCACCAGGGAAGCTCCTTTTAGAGTCAAATATTGAGACTATTTTTGGTTTAGTCACTGCTGAAGGAATGATTGAATTCTAAATATAACACAACAGTGGTACTTTGATAGTACAGTTCACTTCTTTTAGAGTTGAAGGGATGTGTCACTGAATTGTATTTGCAAAGTATCACGGCAAATAGTGTTTGGGTGCCTGGGACCTCTCTCTGATTAATTCCAAGTTTACTGGCAGTGAAGACTACTTGTCATTCAGTTACTTGTCTCATTTACAAAGGATCATCTGTTTCCTACTGGTGATGTGGATGTATGCATATGGATACTCCTATTTTCTAGTTCACTGTGGCAAGATTGAAGTAAAGGTAATATAGAAATTGACCTTTTCTCAGGTTAAGTGAAAAATATCCTAGATACTTGCCAATCTGAAAATGTCTTACTCCTCTCAAGTTAAACAGAAAATAAAACCTGATCTGCATTTCAAACTTTTGTTTGAGACATTGAATGACCCTGATAGGATGTAACCTTTGATGCATAATACAGCCCCCTGACTCTCAAGAAATAATTTTCCAGACCAAAATGTTAGTACTGGCAAGGATACTAACCATGGCACTCATATTTTTTAATAAACATGAACCTGGAAACTGTTGAAATGTATGGGACTGTTTTTATTCACACTGAGTGGTCTGAAGTTTCTAGGTTTTAACTGCATATACCATGAGGCCTTTTTAAAAGTATTTCTCTCTCCACCACTGAATCCAGTTTATCCAGAAGCACACTGGCTTCTGGGGCTCTATTAAAGTTAAAAGTCTACTGAAAATGCAGGATTGAAAATGTAGAGGTCATATGGGCTGTTTGTACATTTTTCCTGAAGTAAAAAAGGAAATATTAGAGTAGAATACATCAGACTTCAAAAAGTGACTTTAGAGCCAAGTGAAAGTGTTTATCATTCTGTCATGTCCGACTCTGCCACCCCATGGGCCGTAGCCTGCCAGGCTCCTCAGTCCGTGGAATTCTCCAGGCAAGAGCAATGGAATGGGTAGCCATTCTGTTCCCCAGAAGGTCTTCCTGACCCAGGGCTGGGACCTGGGTCTCTGAATTGCAGATAGATTCTTTACCATAAGAGTCACCAGGGAAGCTCCTTTTAGAGTCAAATATTGAGACTATTTTTGGTTTAGTCACTGCTGAAGGAATGATTGAATTCTAAATATAACACAACAGTGGTACTTTGATAGTACAGTTCACTTCTTTTAGAGTTGAAGGGATGTGTCACTGAATTGTATTTGCAAAGTATCACGGCAAATAGTGTTTGGGTGCCTGGGACCTCTCTCTGATTAATTCCAAGTTTACTGGCAGTGAAGACTACTTGTCATTCAGTTACTTGTCTCATTTACAAAGGATCATCTGTTTCCTACTGGTGATGTGGATGTATGCATATGGATACTCCTATTTTCTAGTTCACTGTGGCAAGATTGAAGTAAAGGTAATATAGAAATTGACCTTTTCTCAGGTTAAGTGAAAAATATCCTAGATACTTGCCAATCAAACTTGTAAAATTGTCTTACTCCTCTCAAGTTAAACAGAAAAAAAAATTAAAGACCTTGCTTATGCTGCATTTCACAAAGACTTTCAAGAAATACCATTTTATTGTAGTTAATGCAAGACATTTTCCCATCCTTGAGCTTATAGTATTCAGTCCTATGTACCTAAAAGGCAAAGCATTTTGGAAGAAGAAAAATAACATTTAAATACAGTATATTTTATTTTGCTTTACTTCTAATTTCTTTCAAGTACAATGTTTTAAAAGGGGAGATGAAGACCAGAGGTAATCTCTGGGTGTGGGCAACTAGATGTGTTTTCAATCTAGTAACTTCAGCATGCACAAGTGCATGAGCATGTGCTATTATGTCTGACTCTTTGTGGCCCGATGGACTTTACCCTCCCAGGCTCCTCTGTCCATGAAAATATCCAGGGAAGAATGCTGGAGTGGACTGCCATTTTATTTTCAAGGGTACCTTCCTGGCCCAGGGATTGAACCTGAGTCTCTTACATCTGCTACATTGGCAAGTGGGTTCTTTACCACTGTACAACCTGGGAATCCCAGAAACTTCAGAGACCTCAGTAACTCAAGAGAGTCTCTGATTTCCTGTTCAGCCTATAAAATTGCTTTATTCAACAGATTTGTAACAGCTGACCTCCTTGTGCTTGACTTATAACCCTGCTTGTGCTTGGGGAAGAAAGACAAGTGAACTGATTATATGAGGTTAATAAAATGCAGCCAATATAATATCCCATTTACTGTTTCACAGATGGCATCCTATCATTTATTCAAAAGTCAGAAGAAAGAAGTGCCATTTAATAAAAATGAGAGCAGAATTTTATTGCTTATCTAGAGAACTTAGCTGTTGAAAAACATCAGCAGTTATTAGAGGGAAAAATATTGGTATCACTTGTTTCATGTAATAAATTAAAAACCTGAAATTAATGTTGTTTGACAGAAGGTTTAAGCAAGAAGAACAGTGCAATGTTAGCATTTTAATTTTATTTTGATTGAAGATATTTTTGTTCCACCATGAAAAAATCATGCCAATCCTCCAGCATGCCTCATTTCCAGGAGAACTCAGTGAAATGTGCATGTGTTAACATTAGTTTCAGCAGGCTTTAATGCACTTACACAAAGGAGTTTTGCCAAAAGAAGGGATAAATGCCACAGCCATTCATTTCACAGTGCTCTCCAATCTGGCTGCAACTGTTTCTCTAAGCAGTATGTCAGTGAATTAAAAAAAAAAAAAAAAAAAAAAGGAAATTAAAAGGAGGGGCAGGAAAGAGGGGATTTAGGAAGAAGGGGAGGTTTAAAATGTTTTTGGCTTTAAAGAAAACAATTCAAAATCATTAGCAGGAGGAAAATTCCTGTTTAGCCTAGGCTAATGAAAATATTATGAAAGCAGACATGTTTTAGAAACAAAATAGTATAAACACAAAAACAACACTGTCCTCTGAACACCATTTGTGAAGATCAAGGGGAGCCAGGATAAGTAACATCTAGGTTTTATAGTTGAATCTCCCTCACTTCCTCAGACCATGAAGTAAATATCCTCATTTAGTGTGCTTTTCTATGTTGATAGAAAAAGACTAAGTGTCCTGTTGACTATTTTTCTATATTGGTTCCTTAAGCATTTGTTTACACTTCTGTATTTTTTTGCACCATGCACTTTATTGCCCTAAAGTAATTACATATTAGAAAATATTTATAGAACTTTGGTTGCAAAAATGGCTGATATTGTTAATAAGAAAGAGGGCAAGATGGTTATTTCGACTCTAGTTTTATTTCCTGACAAATCCACTACCGTGTCTTTGTCCAGCTGTGGGAGATGGGGCACAGGATGATGGCAAGACTCCTGTGAAATTGTCTCCCCCAAAATGTATTTGTACAACGATTCTCTTTGTTAAAAGGAAATATGGAAATACTGCAAAATCATTTTTGCCTATGTTCTCATGTATTTTCTTCATCATCTATGGGAGGTACACATGAATGTCTGTTCCTTTTTTTTTTTTAGTTTATTGGAATATAGTTGATTTGCAATGTTGTGTTAGTTTTGTTGTACAACAAAGTGATTCAGTCATATATATATATATATATATATATATATATGTGTGTGTGTGTGTGTGTATATATATATATACAGACATATATTCATAATTTTTAGATTATTTACCTATGTAGGGTATTACAGCATATTGAGCAGAGTTCCCTGTGCCACAGTAGGTCCTTGTTGGTTATTTCATATACAGTACTTTAAATAATTACATATTAGGCATATAAGTATATAGTATTATGGGTTTATTAATCCTAAGCTCTTGATTTATCTCTCCCCTCCACATTTCCTATCTGGTAGCCATAAATTTATTTCTGATATCTGTAGCTGTTTTGTAAATAAGTCTATTTGCATAATTTTAAAAGTTAGATTCCACATGTGAGTGATATCATGTGATATTTGTCTTTGATGTCTTCACTTACTATGATAATCTCTAGCAACATGGATGCATGTTGCTGCAAGTGACATTATTTAAAAGAAATGAAATCATGCTATTCTGTTTTTTTAGAAAGCAGATAAAGAAACTGAATCTCAAAATCTTTCTTATCCTTGTAAGTACTATGAGATGGAACTTAATTTATCCTCAAACTCTAAACCTGTAACATCACACGAGGCACTGTGTTTAGAATTTGTAAGAATTCACTAGTTGATCAATCCATGTAGAGTTTAACACTAGACAATAGCAAGAAACAACATACAATTGGAGATACTTTAGGTGAATGAATGAATGAAGCAAGCATATATTGCATGTATCCTGTGGAAGAAATATTCAGTAAATGATTAGATATGTACTCAATCATAAGAAGTTAGTGGTTGTCTTGAATAATCTAGTGATTCATTTGTGATCGTAATGAGCATAGGAAAAATATTTCTAGAAAGTATTCTTCAAGGTAGTACTTTTACCGTTGAATGTAAGAATGAAACAAAATTAATTCATGTAGAAATAATAAATTTTTTTCAAAAGGTTTTCAAAAATATCCATAGTCTAAGATAAGCTTTTAAGATACACTTTTAAAAGTCTTTTATGATATACATATATTGAAATAATTATAAATATCTCATTAATATAGCATTAGTATATCATAGTAACTTTGCTATTAGAAATAAAATCTTTCATAAAACCTAATTTCCATCATTATGAAAAACTGCTACAAAATTGATTTCAATTGAATTGTCAAAATAATCGAAAAACACACTTTTGAAACTGATATGATTCTACAGGGATATACACATGTAAAAAAAGAAAGAGGGCTTCCCTGGTGGTCCAGTGGGTAAGGACACTGCCTTGCAGTGCAAGGGCCGCCGGTTCAATCCCTGGCCTGGGAAGATCCCATGTGCCGCGGAGCGGCTGGACCGATGTGTCCAATTACTGAGCCGGAGCTCTAGAGCGCATGCGCTCAGAGTCAGTGCTCTGCAACAACAGAGGTTGCTGCGATGGGAGGCCCACACTGGCCAAAGAACAAAGATAGATGAAACTGTATAAATGAAAGACCAATGGAAGTGGCCTTTCCGCCCTCCTCCCTCCCCAACCCCCGTCCCCAAATAAATAAATAAATAAAACTTAAAAAAAAAAAAAAAACTGTTATTAGTGCCCACTTGCTAAGATGCTGTGCTCACTTGCTAAGATGCTGTGCCCACTTGCTAAGATTTTGATATATCATGTAAACATTTTAAAGCATTCCTTTAACCAATTTTATATTACTCCTTATCTGGTCTGTGTGAACTATTGTTAAGCAGTTGCTTTTGAATTAAAAACTGAACATGATAGAGCATAGTAATGTACAAAGCCAGACATGTGCTTGGGGCTGTTCTAACTTTCAAAGCTTAACTCCTTAAGTTTGGAGTGGGGCCAGTGAAACTATCTATTTGGAATAGACTTTAAGGGTCAGGTTTATGGGTGACTTGAGTTTGGAATTGCCCAGGGCCCTGTCTTCAGAAGCACCCCCTCACTATGCCCAAATACCACCATACGCTTCACGGTTAATGCTCTGCAGTCATTGTCTTGGTATTTTTATCTTAGAATTTGTGTGGCAGAAATTAAGTCTGATAGGATCATAGAGAATGTTTCGGGACTTGAGCTTTTCCTCATGTGTGGTTCCACATTCACCACCCACCTTCTGAGCTCCAGGCCACCCACTTTCCCTCACATGCGGAGATCATTGCCGCCCTCTGGCTCAGTGGAGGTCAAAACACAACACTGGCTGCCTTGTGATGTGCTCTGGCTTGCAGGGCAAAGCTCTAGGGTTTGCAGGGTTCTGCATTCAACCTATGTCAGCAGATCATGCCATCATACAGCAAATAAAAATGGAGAAAGTCTAGGAAGAAAGGGACAGAGTTTTTTCCCCTGCTTTTTGCACAAGGGACATGTATTCTGTTTTTCACTTGCCTCTGTAAATTTTGAAACTAGACTTGGTAATTTAGAAATATTATTGAATGTCATGTCTGACACTAACTCAGAGGAGAAGGGCAATTGTGAGGTGCCTGATATTTTAGTGTATCAGGTACTTAGGACAGAAAATGACTATCTGGTCTTAAAGACTTAACTATCACCTCTTACATTGTTGGTTTGTCTGGCACATATGTACTTACTAAATATCCTCAAGAAGTCCAGCATTACCTAGTTCAGTCAGTGTGTCCTGCTCATGGAATTACAGATTTCTGTATGCAGTACCTGCCCTGCATCTGGGTTCTTGAAAACAGGGCAACTATCAGAGAGTCACACTTACAGTTTAAAAAATGTCATAGGTAACTCATAGGAAGAAATTCATTGTGTCAGTGTAGAACTTGATGCTGGAATTAGCAATGTCATTTTCTTCATATCAAAATAAACTTTTTCAAGGTAATTTTCTCAGTATTCGCAGTTGGTGAAGCATGAAATACAATGTTATGCCAAACTAGCTAGATGTTTATTGGAACTTAAAGTTGACAATGAACTACATCCATGACTGGCTTTTCCTAATTTAATCATTATGTACCAAGTTCTATGTGTATCTGTGTAATAAGCAAAACAATTAAACTTTTTATAGCTTGGACCCAATACCTGGGTAGAATATACAGCATACTATGTGGGTGAAAGGAAAAAGCACTTTCAAACATTTTTTTTTTATTATTATTTATCTTTTCGGGGGTGGGGTGGGGAGGGAGGGGGATGGGCGGGCCACTTCCACTGGTCTTTCATTTGTCTAGTTTCATCCATCTTTGTTCTTTGGCCCATGTGGGCCTCCCATCGCGGTGGCGTCTGTCGTCGCAGAGTGCCAACTCTGGGTACATGCGCCCCAGAGCTCCGGCTCGGTAATTGGACACATCGGTCCAGTTGCTCCGCGGCACGTGGGATCTTCCCAGGCCAGGGATCGAACCGGCGCCCGTTGCACTGCAAGGCAGTGTCCTTACCCGCTGGACCACCAGGGAAGCCGAAAAAGCACTTGTAAAAGTCCGCCTAGGTCTGTTTATCTGTGTCGCTAGAATGCCTCACCTACAGTCTCTTTCAAACAGGTAACACATTGCTTACTTATCTTTTGAGAACCAGATTATCTCAGAATTCTTATCATTAAAGGTCTTGGAAACTTTTTTTGGGGGGGAACGTATCTTGAAATATCTCTGTCCAAGTCCCTTTGTTATAACAGTTTGTTCATTTTTGTGAATTCTTTCTGGAAAAGTTTCATTTAATCTCAAGCAAAGTTCTCACTTGCATCAGACTTAGTGATTGAAGGCATATCATGACCAAGACAGTTCTGGCATTACCTAAATGGGACTCAGATGCTAGTTACATCTTCAGGCTATAGTACAAGATTCAGGGTGGAGGGGACAAGGTTTCCTTTAAACCTTCTCCTGTCCATTCTTAGCCTTCTACAAATCATGGAATATTGAAGCCAATTGCATTTTTATAAATTGCATAGATGAATTCTTTCATAGATCAACAATAAAGTTGTCAGTGTATCGCAGTTGTTTTGAAGGGGCAT
Source organism: Tragulus kanchil (assembly GCA_022376925.1). NCBI lineage: Eukaryota > Metazoa > Chordata > Mammalia > Artiodactyla > Tragulidae > Tragulus > Tragulus kanchil. Next base: position 62,897,094 of record JAIOJX010000029.1, on the reverse strand, counting down.
GAAATACAATGTTATGCCAAACTAGCTAGATGTTTATTGGAACTTAAAGTTGACAATGAACTACATCCATGACTGGCTTTTCCTAATTTAATCATTATGTACCAAGTTCTATGTGTATCTGTGTAATAAGCAAAACAATTAAACTTTTTATAGCTTGGACCCAATACCTGGGTAGAATATACAGCATACTATGTGGGTGAAAGGAAAAAGCACTTTCAAACATTTTTTTTTTATTATTATTTATCTTTTCGGGGGTGGGGTGGGGAGGGAGGGGGATGGGCGGGCCACTTCCACTGGTCTTTCATTTGTCTAGTTTCATCCATCTTTGTTCTTTGGCCCATGTGGGCCTCCCATCGCGGTGGCGTCTGTCGTCGCAGAGTGCCAACTCTGGGTACATGCGCCCCAGAGCTCCGGCTCGGTAATTGGACACATCGGTCCAGTTGCTCCGCGGCACGTGGGATCTTCCCAGGCCAGGGATCGAACCGGCGCCCGTTGCACTGCAAGGCAGTGTCCTTACCCGCTGGACCACCAGGGGAAGCCGAAAAAGCACTTGTAAAAGTCCGCCTAGGTCTGTTTATCTGTGTCGCTAGAATGCCTCACCTACAGTCTCTTTCAAACAGGTAACACATTGCTTACTTATCTTTTGAGAACCAGATTATCTCAGAATTCTTATCATTAAAGGTCTTGGAAACTTTTTTTGGGGGGGAACGTATCTTGAAATATCTCTGTCCAAGTCCCTTTGTTATAACAGTTTGTTCATTTTTGTGAATTCTTTCTGGAAAAGTTTCATTTAATCTCAAGCAAAGTTCTCACTTGCATCAGACTTAGTGATTGAAGGCATATCATGACCAAGACAGTTCTGGCATTACCTAAATGGGACTCAGATGCTAGTTACATCTTCAGGCTATAGTACAAGATTCAGGGTGGAGGGGACAAGGTTTCCTTTAAACCTTCTCCTGTCCATTCTTAGCCTTCTACAAATCATGGAATATTGAAGCCAATTGCATTTTTATAAATTGCATAGATGAATAAGAACCTCCATATGTATAACACTCACTACTGGCTTTAGGCTCAACTGGACACTCAATCTCACATGACCCCAATAGGCCACACTTGACAGTGGTTTCATTAGAAGGATGCAATGCAATAAACAAAGTGAGTCAATTGGACATGAGCTTGAGCAAGGTCCAGGAGATGGTGGATAGGGAAGCCTGGTGTGTCACAGTCCATGGGCTCACAGAGTCAGACATGAAGTGACTGAACTGAACTGAAATAAAAGCATTTAGAACAAGGGGTTCCCAGAGAGATTTAAGGGATTAAAAACACTTAAAAGCGTTACTCTCTGTCCCTGAGATTTCTAATAACTTGCTAATCAATCAATTATAGCACAAGATTGATTTTAATAACTTTTGGATCTATTATAATAAGTCGTGGCAGAAATATTCTCTGTTGCATCATAATGTAAAGAGAGAACCATACATGTTCCACATTAAGTGGTGCTAAGCAGGTGGGCAGGGTGGAAATTAAGGCTAGGTTTCATTTTCTAGTGTTTCCCTTTATTCATTATTAGTTTCTAATGTTTTTATTCATTTTCATTATTAATGAAAAATTTATTCATTAATGACAAATATAAGTTATTTTAAGGTGCTAATTGGAAAGTACCCCAGACACTAAGGGTAAGAAAAACTAAAGGAAAGAAAGACTTGTTCTTTTACAGTTGTGGTGCACGATGGAAAACGTTATCTTTTTGCAATTTGAAAATACTTTTTTTTGTTATTTAAAATGAAGTCTCTACCTTAATAAATCTGATTTCTTTATTAACTCATTTCTGAGGGTAATGCATATTGAGAAACTTACTCTTAAAGGAACTTTTGGGGAACGTATCTTGAAATATCTCTGTCCAAGTCCCTTTGTTATAACAGTTTTTTTTCTTTCTGGAAAAGTTTCATTTAATCTCAAGCAAAGTTCTCACTTGCATCAGACTTAGTGATTGAAGGCATATCATGACCAAGACAGTTCTGGCATTACCTAAATGGGACTCAGATGCTAGTTACATCTTCAGGCTATAGTACAAGATTCAGGGTGGAGGGGACAAGGTTTCCTTTAAACCTTCTCCTGTCCATTCTTAGCCTTCTACAAATCATGGAATATTGAAGCCAATTGCATTTTTATAAATTGCATAGATGAATAAGAACCTCCATATGTATAACACTCACTACTGGCTTTAGGCTCAACTGGACACTCAATCTCACATGACCCCAATAGGCCACACTTGACAGTGGTTTCATTAGAAGGATGCAATGCAATAAACAAAGTGAGTCAATTGGACATGAGCTTGAGCAAGGTCCAGGAGATGGTGGATAGGGAAGCCTGGTGTGTCACAGTCCATGGGCTCACAGAGTCAGACATGAAGTGACTGAACTGAACTGAAATAAAAGCATTTAGAACAAGGGGTTCCCAGAGAGATTTAAGGGATTAAAAACACTTAAAAGCGTTACTCTCTGTCCCTGAGATTTCTAATAACTTGCTAATCAATCAATTATAGCACAAGATTGATTTTAATAACTTTTGGATCTATTATAATAAGTCGTGGCAGAAATATTCTCTGTTGCATCATAATGTAAAGAGAGAACCATACATGTTCCACATTAAGTGGTGCTAAGCAGGTGGGCAGGGTGGAAATTAAGGCTAGGTTTCATTTTCTAGTGTTTCCCTTTATTCATTATTAGTTTCTAATGTTTTTATTCATTTTCATTATTAATGAAAAATTTATTCATTAATGACAAATATAAGTTATTTTAAGGTGCTAATTGGAAAGTACCCCAGACACTAAGGGTAAGAAAAACTAAAGGAAAGAAAGACTTGTTCTTTTACAGTTGTGGTGCACGATGGAAAACGTTATCTTTTTGCAATTTGAAAATACTTTTTTTTGTTATTTAAAATGAAGTCTCTACCTTAATAAATCTGATTTCTTTATTAACTCATTTCTGAGGGTAATGCATATTGAGAAACTTACTGTCTTAAAATGTATAAACTAATTTGACTACTTGGTCCAAGGGACAAATTTATCTGAAGTTTTATAAACTGTCAGAGGTAAAAGAAGATCTTTAAATTGAAATATAAACATCACAACTAAATTTTGATGACTAAGTTATCAAATATCATTTTAATATATAAAGTTACATGGAATATGTATTCAAAGTATACATTTATTTTATGCATTTTTTTAAAAATATGCTTATACAGGTAAAGTAAAACTCTTGAGAATTCAAGGAACCTTACATTATGCATACTACTAGAAATGATTTCTTCATTTTTTAATAATTTTATATATTTTTATTAAACTATACTTTCTATTTAAACTGATCTTTTGCCTTCTGTTTTGTTCTGACAGATCCTTCAGGTTGGAAGGAATACCTTTATTTGGAGGCATGTCAGTTCATTTTTCTCACTTCCGATTCATCACTATGACTTCTTGAGGCCAGATCTAATTTCGAAATAAGCTGAAAACTGTCCATCTTGCAGCAGCAAACCCCTCAACTTGGAACACAAATGATCACTGATATGGTCTGCATAAAACCATCTGCCTCCAGTCTGACAGCCATGAGCAGAGCCCTGGGGGCAAAAAAAAAAAAAAAAAAGCCACAGCCTTAAATGTCTTCACTCAGAAATTACCAAGAAGATTCAAAACCACCAAGAAAAGAAAAGAAAAGAAAAAGACTAAACAAGCAAGTCAACAAAAAACCAAAACGCAAATAAAATCCATCTCACTTTGTCACTGAAATTATCCCCAGATAGGAAACTCCCAAAATTTATATTCCATGATTAAGCCAGTAAATTACAAATTGATGTATCATTTGGAAAGGTGAAAGTATCAGAAAAATTGTCTATGGTCAGAACTACTCAGCATTTCAAAATATGTAGACAAAAAAAAAAAAAAAAACACCAACAAAAACTGAACATAGGAACATTGTTGCAGTGAACAGCCTAAGGACAGAACGTTGCTGTTTGCAAAGAGAGAGGATGTTTGCCATCTTGTGTACACCTTCAAAGCCATAATGGAATAAGTGTATTGTTGCCAATTGCTTGAAGAGTTTCTGCATTCTATCCTTCACCCCATATCGGCTGAGAGAATGGAGGCCAGTTCTTCCTGATTGCTTCTCAATGCACTTCTACGATTTGCACTCTCACTTCCATTCAGGGTAATGATGTGTGCTGGTATTTGCACAGATGGTCCCATGAATTTTGAGACCACAACAAGCAGTTTCTTGCAGATGTCCAAAAAGGAAATATGTAAGAATCATACAGATATTGATTTCTCTTTCTTCTATAGAAAATCAGTTATCTAATAAAAAAGTGGACTTGTCTCAGATTAAAGAAAAACTACAGAATAACAATGAAAAAGCATCAGAGTGGTCAAAAGAATGAAAAAGGAATCAAAAGTTTTGTTTTGTTTAGTGAGGATCATTTTATATCATTAACAGTCAAAAAGTCAAATACAGTGAACTGGACATAAAACATCTGTGTTGAACATCTATTTGTTTTCTTAAAAAAATCATTTGTAATTTGTATTTGACATATAAGAGATTTTTATAGCCATTTATCTATGCTTCATGGGAAAATGTACTAGACAAACAGCATTTTCAGTTTATTTTTCTAAATAAATGTGTTGTTTGTATTACTTGTAGTTGCTTATTCAGTTTGGTTTTCATTACCTGGAAGATAAGTTCTCTTTGGTCATTGGCAGGCTTCTGTCATACAAATTCAGAACTTATGGGATACTAAAATTTCAAATATTTTTGTGATATAAAACTGTGCTTCCTATTCCCTAAACTCTGAAGAAGAAATCATATATTTTTCACCAGAACTTTCTTGTCAAGGCTTACTTTTAATATTCTAGTTATGCTATCTGGAGTTAGTTTTAAAATATGGAGGAAATTGCTGGGAAAGAGAAAATAAGTATTGGTATTCTTACCAATAAGAATTTCCTTTAAGTTGTCTTCTTGGAAATCAGCTCTCAAAGGAGATAATGAATACATGTGTCTAGGCCATTAATCATATCTAATGAATAAATCGCCAGCTCTACCAAGAGGTCTGTAGAGAACTTCCATCAGTGTATGTAAAAATGACTAAGCAATTATAGTGGAGCAGAAACAGAATTCCCATCAACAAGGGCTTATCGAGTGCCCAAAATGTTCTCATCTTTACTTGCAACTCATCAGCAGGGGCCTGTATTTATGATCATTGCTATCATAAATTATGATGCTCTCAGAAATTATTCTTTTCTTAGATTGGAGTATTGGTGATAAATTTATGTTACTTTCAGGTGTACAACATAATGATTTGACATTTGTGTATATTGCAAAATAGTTACTACAATAATTCTAAGTAACATCTGTGAGCATACATTCTTGTGATGGAAACTTGTGAGACCCCTTCTCCTAGCTACTTTCAAATATGCAGTAGAGTATTATTGGCTATAGATATGTTTGTGATCCTCTGGAGTGTGAAAGACCTAGGATCAGCCCTCTGAGGTCTTCAGAAAGGATTATACTCAACCCTTAGATGAATATTTTGTTAGAGACCCTCAGATAACCTGTTAGTAAATTAACAGGGTCCTTTCATAGAAAAACTGATCTCCTGTTTCTGTTGCCTCTTGGTGCACCCTGGGGTTGGTATCCCTTTAAGAAGCCTTTGCCCTTGATTGAAGTCCCATGGGACCCACAAGCATAAACTCCACTGGCCAACAGAGCCAGCCAGTGTAGAAGTATCTGTTGGTCCCTTTGATAGAAGCTGCAAAACTTGTTGGACAAGGATATAAGCTTCTTTAGGGGACACACCAGTGACCTGGAGCAAGACGGAGGGAGAGAGCAAAGACTGCCTGTGCAACAAGCTTCCACACCCACCGACCCCCAGGCTTCCTCCGCTGTAAACTGTTCTTTGGGCCAGAAGCGTGACCCTCAAGTCAAAGCTCCAAGACAGGTAAGTAGGGCTTTTTCTCAGAAAGTCTGAGCAGAGTTGGAGGAGACTGAGGATGCAAAGCTTAAAAAAAAAAAAGAAAAAGATGGTGCCTAGTGGACTGACTGAGGAAATGGAACAGCTGAAGGCCGTACCACCAGCCAGCAGGTCCCTGGATTTGAACTAAATTAGATGCCTACCCCTCAGGCTGATGTTTTAAGATTAGAAAATAAGATTAGAACCTTGTTCACTTAAATCTTGGAGCTTCTGTGTTGGCAGCCTCTGCACTGAACCCTGGGTCAGGTGAGTCAAATAAGCCCTTTAAAGAGTTCCTCATTTTGTTGCAGTCTGGTGGCGGGAGGTTTTCTAAGCTAGCTGGTTGGGGGCCTCTCTCTCAGGTTTAGGGCTTAAAAGTTGAGGTGCTCAATGTGGGGTTCAAGCGCTTTGGTTTTCAGGGAGAAGCTCATGGTTGAGTTGCCTCCAGACTGTGGGTCTCTCTGCATTACAGGTGCATTCATATTGAAATTGTGTTCCACCCTCTCCCATGTGCTTTACTGTGGGCTTTTTGTGTGTGTATGTTAGTTACTCAGGTGTGTCTGACTCTTTGCAAGCCCATAGACTATAGCCTGCCAGGTTCCTTTGTCCGTGGAATTCTCCAGGCAAGAATACTGGACTGGGTTGCCATTTTTCTTACTAACCTGACACAAATGAGTTGCATGGTTGTTGGCTTTTCTTCAGAAAAAGTTGTTCAGTACTTAGCTACAGATCGATGTGTTTGTGGAAAGAGGAGAGTCCAAGATCCTCCTGCATCATCATCTTGTACTGGAACCCCCAATAACCACAAACAAATTATGTTTAACAATTAAAAGAAGAGGTCTTTGGGATTATTCCCAAAGTATGATCTGACACCAAATCCCCATTATATTGTTCTTCACACTTAAATTGACTTACCCTCAGCAATCTCTCTTGGTAGTACTTAGAGTGTCCTGTAACATAATGAAGAAAATTAGTTTGTCATGCATGATTTGAACTCCTGAAAATGAAGACATTGTACATGAAAATAATCCATCCAGGAATCAGATTGCCAGTTCCTGTGGGATGTGAGGCACTAAAGTATAGTGCAGGATTTACTCAAATTGTTTTAAAACCCATGCTGATTGCTTTGAATTATTTAAGACTGTAAATAGGAAGTCAGTTATTCTTCAAACATCTAACAATAAATCCATTAAGAATAAATGATTAAAATGATAGTTCTTTATTTCATGAGTATTCTTAACAATGAACAGTTATACATCTTCTGTAATTTATGGAGAACTTCCAAAAGACTTTACAAAGATGAGGGAAGTAAACTTAGGGATGAGATCTGAAGGGTGACTAATATGTAAATGGGGCAACATCATCGGCAAAACAGTGAAAAGGGGCACAAAAATAGGTCGGACCACCGTGGGGTTCAAGCGCTTTGGTTCTTTTTTCAGGGGGGAGAAGCCCCCCAGGTTTAGGGCTTAAAAGTTGAGGTGCTCAATGTGGGTTCAAGCGCTTTGGTTTTCAGGGAGAAGCTCATGGTTGAGTTGCCTCCAGACTGTGGGTCTCTCTGCATTACAGGTGCATTCATATTGAAATTGTGTTCCACCCTCTCCCATGTGCTTTACTGTGGGCTTTTTGTGTGTGTATGTTAGTTACTCAGGTGTGTCTGACTCTTTGCAAGCCCATAGACTATAGCCTGCCAGGTTCCTTTGTCCGTGGAATTCTCCAGGCAAGAATACTGGACTGGGTTGCCATTTTTCTTACTAACCTGACACAAATGAGTTGCATGGTTGTTGGCTTTTCTTCAGAAAAAGTTGTTCAGTACTTAGCTACAGATCGATGTGTTTGTGGAAAGAGGAGAGTCCAAGATCCTCCTGCATCATCATCTTGTACTGGAACCCCCAATAACCACAAACAAATTATGTTTAACAATTAAAAGAAGAGGTCTTTGGGATTATTCCCAAAGTATGATCTGACACCAAATCCCCATTATATTGTTCTTCACACTTAAATTGACTTACCCTCAGCAATCTCTCTTGGTAGTACTTAGAGTGTCCTGTAACATAATGAAGAAAATTAGTTTGTCATGCATGATTTGAACTCCTGAAAATGAAGACATTGTACATGAAAATAATCCATCCAGGAATCAGATTGCCAGTTCCTGTGGGATGTGAGGCACTAAAGTATAGTGCAGGATTTACTCAAATTGTTTTAAAACCCATGCTGATTGCTTTGAATTATTTAAGACTGTAAATAGGAAGTCAGTTATTCTTCAAACATCTAACAATAAATCCATTAAGAATAAATGATTAAAATGATAGTTCTTTATTTCATGAGTATTCTTAACAATGAACAGTTATACATCTTCTGTAATTTATGGAGAACTTCCAAAAGACTTTACAAAGATGAGGGAAGTAAACTTAGGGATGAGATCTGAAGGGTGACTAATATGTAAATGGGGCAACATCATCGGCAAAACAGTGAAAAGGGGCACAAAAATAGGTCGGACCACCTGAAAACAATTAGCTTGGAGCAAATGGAGTGAAAAAGTGTAGCACAGAGAAAACTGGTGAAAGGGAAGCCAGATCTTGCCTAGTAAAGTGGAAAACAAATATCCATGAAAGGTAAAAATAGTAACTATATAGGCATAATACCATGTCTAGCCATTATAATAAGTGTGGGTTTCATTCTTGAAAAGACTAAGACTGATCTCACTCCTTTCCTGCCATGCAAAGCTTTTTTTTTTTTTTTTGCCACTTCTATTAATCTTTCATTCACTTATCTTTTTGGCTGTTGTTCCTTGGCCTTTGTGGGCCTCTCATTGCAGTGGCCTCTCTCCTTTCAGAGCACTGGCTCTGGGCACATGTGCTCCAGAGATCTGTCTCGGTAGTTGGACACATAGGTCCAGCCACTCCGTGGCACGTGGGACTTTTCAGGCCAACAATCGAACCAGTGCCCCTTGTACTGCAAGGCGGTGTCCTTACCCACTGGATCACCAGGGAAGCCCCATGCAAAGCTTTTATTTCTACTCTCAAAATCATGCAGACAGTTGCACATTAAAACAGTGGGTTAAAGTATATCTGATTGAATGCAAATCACAAGAAAAAGGGGGTGAAGATTACTATCACACAGAACAGAATTACAAATAGAAAATTCAGAATGACATTGGGAGTCTTTTTGTTTATATTAGGCATTCTAATCAATGAAGCTATTTAAAAAAGTTAACGACATCTGTGAATGCATGAAGACTTGAGAACAATTATAGGTAGATTAAGAGCAATCATTTAGAAATATGTTGCAACAATAAAACTAGGTTTGCCTGTGTGTCAGACCTCACATGGTAATTTCCTAAATAATCAGAGATCCAGGCTTTCTTCAGTTCCATGTTCTGGTATCTTTAGAATATATAACGTTTGTCCTTATGCTATAGAACAGTTACTGGAACTCCAGATAGTACATGCATATTCTAGGCAGCATGATTAAGAAAGAGCTCACTTCCTCCTTTTGAAGAAAACTTGCTGAAATATGTTCACATAATATTTTGGTATATAAGTTGTTGTTAAAACTGGCCACACCAACATAAGCAGGTAAGGAATGTAATCCCTTGGATGGGTACATTGCCACCTTAAGCTGGGTATTCCAACACTGCAGAGGCTGGGATGAATTGATGATGGCATGCACAACTATCTAATTCTGCCACAAGGCTCTAAAAATGCAGCACTGCTTCATTATGCCATGATCTGAGTGTTGGAGATTTTATTTAATTTGCTTATTGTTCAGTCAGTCAATTCAGCCGCTCAGTCATGCCTGACTTTTTGCCACCCTATGGATTGAAGCATACCGGGCTTCCCTGTTCTTCACCAATTCCTGGAGCTTGTGCAAGCTCATGTCCATTGACCCAGTGATGCGATCCAACCATCTCCTCCTCTGTCATCCTCCTCTCCTGCCTTCTATTTTCCCCAACATCAGCGTCTTTTCCAACGAGTCATCTCTTCCCATCAGGTGACCAAAGTATTGGAGCTTCAGTTTCAGCATCAGTCCTTCCAATGAATATTCAGGATTGATTTCCTTTAAGATTGATTAGTTTGATCTCCTTGCAGTCCAAAGAGCTCTCAGAAGTCTTCTCCAACAGCACACTTCAAAGGTATCAATTCTTTGGTGCTCAGCCTTCTTTACGGTCCAACTTTTACACCCATACATAATTACTGGGAAAACCATGGCTTTGACTATACAGACTTTGGTCAGCAAAGTGATGTCTCTGTTCTCGAGTATGCTGTCTAGGTTTGTCATAGCTTTTCTTCCAAGGAGCAAGCACCTTTTAATTTTATAGCTGCAGTCACATCTGCAGTGATTTGGGAGCCCAAGAAAATAAATTATGTCACTGTTTCCATTTTTTGCACATCTATTTTCCATGAAGTGATGGGACCAGATGCCATGATATTCATCTTTTTGAATGTTTTTAAGTCTACTTTTTCAAAGATTTATTTATTTATTTAATTTTTGGCTGTGTTGGATCTTTGATGAACACTGGTATTGGCTTGTGTTGAGTGGGCTTCTTGTTGTGGTGGCTTCTCTAGTGGAGCACAGGCTCTAAAGTACCTGGGCTTCAGTATTTGTGGCTTGTGGGCCTAGTTGCCCCAAGGCACATGGGATCCTCCCAAATCAGGGGTCAAGCTCGTGTCCCATGCATTGGCAGGTGGATTCTGAACCACTAGATCACCAAGAAGCCCCAAGTGTTGGAGATTTTAGACACTAAATTGTATGCAAAAATTAGGTAATAAAAACTTCAACTCATGTCTCCAGGAGCAAAATAATGTAGTGGAGTCACATCCTGTGAACACTTACTTTTTATGAATTCTAGTATACTTATGTCTATCCCTTTCCATGAGCATCCCTAAGGTTGGTAATGATGTGGATAATCACTATATGTCTCCTGTTATGAACATCTAATCACATTGATGGTGATTCTTGTCCAGAAGTTTCTATGCATTTATAGATGTTACAAAATATTTTTACAGGACATTTTGACTCTTGGGCTTTTATACGTCATCATTATGCTATTCTAATGTGTTGGCTAATAGAATTTACCAGTAACTCATTTGTGCCACACCCTAGAGTGTTTATCAGTTGTTTTGGGGGAAAAGGAAATATTAGAATTGTGTAAAATCTTTTTACTTAATAGGCACCTAAGTTTGGGGGCTCGTAATTTATGGTGATTCTAAGAAAGTAATTTTTCCTTTCTTTTTTTTGGTTAGAGCATAGCTAAATAGATGTTTGTTCATTGGTTGTAGTGACATAATTCAGATATTTCAAAGGCTTTAATAGAGGAAGTGAAAACACCATAAAATTAAAAAGTAAATATTAAAGAAAGTGGATTTATGAGTTTCCTTAGAAAATGTAGGTCCCCACAGATGTATACACTAGTCTAACCAGTCAGAGGTTTTCTTTAGTCCGGTGTCAGTTACAAATGCATGCAATAACAGCTATTAATAAATGTATTTGAGATCATATGAAATTAGGAGGTGAAAAATAGAGCCCATTATGGTACACAGGGTCATGAGTCAGAGAGAGGGTAGCCCACAGTTTTCAAATTACATCTTCCTTTTTAATTATGCAGTAAAACTAATCCATAAATGACAATGTACCCAGCCACAGTGAGCCTTCTATAACATGGAGACATATGCTCTGTTCACTTTTTCTGAGAAAATACATAAACATTTCAAAAGGGTTTATTCTTTATTACTTAATGTACAGATTGAATAATCAATTTGCTAACCGATTTTTCTCAATCATATTTTGTTCCTATGTTAAGTGTAAATAAAAGAGAGTAATTTTTTATAGTTTCTTTTTTATTATATTTATTTACTTTTGTCAGTGCTGGATCTTTGTTGCTGCCAGGTCTTTTTCTCTAGTTGTGGAGAGGGAGTCTACTCTCTAGTTGTGGTGTTCAACCTTCTCACTGCTGTGGCTTCTGTTGTTGCAGAAAACAGGCTTTAGTCATGTGGGCTTCAGTAGTTGGAGCACATGGCTCAGTAGCTACAGGTCCTGGGCTCTAAAGCCTAGGCTCAGTTGTTGTGGCACACGGGCTTGGCACATGGAATCTTCCTTGATCGGGGATCAAACTTGTGTCTCCTACATTGGCAGGAAGACTCTTTAATATTGAACTACTAAGGAATCCCATAGAGTAATTTTTTAATGGAACATGAAAATAAGACTATACAAGTGACTGTTATTTTGTGCATTTACAGCAATTTCTTTGGGAGATCATCAGGAAGGAATATGCAATATTTTACCATAATGTAAAGAAACACTCATTTTAAAAAAAATTATTGTTGATTTGCAATGTTGTACCAATATAGCAAAGTGACTCAATTTTTATATATGTAAAATTTCAGAGATGGACAGGCAATTCCCAATGTTCAGTCCATTCCTCTCCCTCACTTTCCCTCCCAGTGGCAACCATAAGTTTGATTTCTTTGTCTGTGAGTCTTCTTGCTGGATAGGTTCATTTGTGCCATATTTTAGATTCCACATGTCAGTGATGCAATGTGGTATTTGTCTTTCTGACTTACTTTACTTAGTGTGATAAGCCCTACTTGTCTCCATGTTGCTGCAAATAGCATTATTTTGTTCTTTCTTTATGGTGAAAAATAGAGCCCATTATGGTACACAGGGTCATGAGTCAGAGAGAGGGTAGCCCACAGTTTTCAAATTACATCTTCCTTTTTAATTATGCAGTAAAACTAATCCATAAATGACAATGTACCCAGCCACAGTGAGCCTTCTATAACATGGAGACATATGCTCTGTTCACTTTTTCTGAGAAAATACATAAACATTTCAAAAGGGTTTATTCTTTATTACTTAATGTACAGATTGAATAATCAATTTGCTAACCGATTTTTCTCAATCATATTTTGTTCCTATGTTAAGTGTAAATAAAAGAGAGTAATTTTTTATAGTTTCTTTTTTATTATATTTATTTACTTTTGTCAGTGCTGGATCTTTGTTGCTGCCAGGTCTTTTTCTCTAGTTGTGGAGAGGGAGTCTACTCTCTAGTTGTGGTGTTCAACCTTCTCACTGCTGTGGCTTCTGTTGTTGCAGAAAACAGGCTTTAGTCATGTGGGCTTCAGTAGTTGGAGCACATGGCTCAGTAGCTACAGGTCCTGGGCTCTAAAGCCTAGGCTCAGTTGTTGTGGCACACGGGCTTGGCACATGGAATCTTCCTTGATCGGGGATCAAACTTGTGTCTCCTACATTGGCAGGAAGACTCTTTAATATTGAACTACTAAGGAATCCCATAGAGTAATTTTTTAATGGAACATGAAAATAAGACTATACAAGTGACTGTTATTTTGTGCATTTACAGCAATTTCTTTGGGAGATCATCAGGAAGGAATATGCAATATTTTACCATAATGTAAAGAAACACTCATTTTAAAAAAAATTATTGTTGATTTGCAATGTTGTACCAATATAGCAAAGTGACTCAATTTTTATATATGTAAAATTTCAGAGATGGACAGGCAATTCCCAATGTTCAGTCCATTCCTCTCCCTCACTTTCCCTCCCAGTGGCAACCATAAGTTTGATTTCTTTGTCTGTGAGTCTTCTTGCTGGATAGGTTCATTTGTGCCATATTTTAGATTCCACATGTCAGTGATGCAATGTGGTATTTGTCTTTCTGACTTACTTTACTTAGTGTGATAAGCCCTACTTGTCTCCATGTTGCTGCAAATAGCATTATTTTGTTCTTTCTTTATGGCTGAGTGGTCTTTGATTTGTACCGCATCTTTATCCATTCATGTATTAATGGACATTTACATTGTTTCCATATTTTGCCTATTGGAAATAATGCTGCTATGAACAGAGGGGTACATGTATCTTTTAAATTATAGTTTCATCTAGGTATTTGGCAGGAGTGGGATTGCTGCACCATATTTTAGTTTTCTGAGGAATCTCCATATTGCTTTCCATAGTGGTTGCATCAACTCACATTCCCACCAACGGTATAGGGAGTTTCCCATTTCTCCATAAGCTCCGTAGCATTTGTTATTTTTAGACTTTGATAACAGCCATTCTGACTGGTGTGAGGTGGTGTGGTTTCGATACGCATTAAAGAAGCATTCTTAATACTTTTATTTTGAATACTTAGAAATTGAAAGAAAGGTACTTGGGTGTAAAATGAGGAAGTATACAGTTTTCACTTTATTTTAAAATATATGTCAAATTCATTATTATCAAAAAAAATAATCTGTACAATATTTTCCAGTTATCATCATTTGCCCTTCCCATCCAATCTTCGAAGGGAAACACTGAAACCTTTGACATAGATACCTATACCAGTAGGAAAATATCGTGTTGATATAAGTGTTGATATGAGTATGCATGTGATATTCATTAATGGCATCATAATTTGCATAATATTCTACCATCTGAATTTGTACTTTTCAAGGATAAATCTTAAAGATCTTTTCACATTTCTGTTACTATCTACTGATAATTCCCTATATGGTTTAATTATTCACTTTGTGTGTTTAGGTTACATGTTTATTGCTCTTATAATTAATTCTTCACATAGCATCAATTGTAGGTGATTTCCTGTGTATGTGTGCACACTCTAAGTGGGAAATTTCAGAGATGGACAGGCAATTCCCAATGTTCAGTCCATTCCTCTCCTCACTTTCCTCCCAGTGGCAACCATAAGTTTGATTTCTTTGTCTGTGAGTCTTCTTGCTGGATAGGTTCATTTGTGCCATATTTTAGATTCCACATGTCAGTGATGCAATGTGGTATTTGTCTTTCTGACTTACTTTACTTAGTGTGATAAGCCCTACTTGTCTCCATGTTGCTGCAAATAGCATTATTTTGTTCTTTCTTTATGGCTGAGTGGTCTTTGATTTGTACCGCATCTTTATCCATTCATGTATTAATGGACATTTACATTGTTTCCATATTTTGCCTATTGGAAATAATGCTGCTATGAACAGAGGGGTACATGTATCTTTTAAATTATAGTTTCATCTAGGTATTTGGCAGGAGTGGGATTGCTGCACCATATTTTAGTTTTCTGAGGAATCTCCATATTGCTTTCCATAGTGGTTGCATCAACTCACATTCCCACCAACGGTATAGGGAGTTTCCCATTTCTCCATAAGCTCCGTAGCATTTGTTATTTTTAGACTTTGATAACAGCCATTCTGACTGGTGTGAGGTGGTGTGGTTTCGATACGCATTAAAGAAGCATTCTTAATACTTTTATTTTGAATACTTAGAAATTGAAAGAAAGGTACTTGGGTGTAAAATGAGGAAGTATACAGTTTTCACTTTATTTTAAAATATATGTCAAATTCATTATTATCAAAAAAAATAATCTGTACAATATTTTCCAGTTATCATCATTTGCCCTTCCCATCCAATCTTCGAAGGGAAACACTGAAACCTTTGACATAGATACCTATACCAGTAGGAAAATATCGTGTTGATATAAGTGTTGATATGAGTATGCATGTGATATTCATTAATGGCATCATAATTTGCATAATATTCTACCATCTGAATTTGTACTTTTCAAGGATAAATCTTAAAGATCTTTTCACATTTCTGTTACTATCTACTGATAATTCCCTATATGGTTTAATTATTCACTTTGTGTGTTTAGGTTACATGTTTATTGCTCTTATAATTAATTCTTCACATAGCATCAATTGTAGGTGATTTCCTGTGTATGTGTGCACACTCTAAGTGGGAAATTGAAACTCACTTTTTCTTTATGAATACACATGGCCTATGTTAGAGCATTTAGAAATGCTACAGATTTTTAAATTTTATTATTATTTGGTAGTAGTAGTAGTCATATGTGAGAAGTCTTTTTTTTTAATATCAAGAAATTCTAGGGCTTCCCTGGTGGTCCAGTGGGCAAAGAGTCTGCCTTGCAGTGCAAGGGGTGCCGGTTCGATCCCAGACCTGGGAAGATCCCACATGCCACAGAGCAGCTGAACCAGTGTGTCCAGTTATGAGTCAGCGCTCTGGAGCGCATGTGCCCAGAGCTGTTGCTCTGCAACAAGAGAAGCCACTGCAATAGGAGGCCCACACAGGCCAAAGAACAAAAATGGGTGAAAATAACTAAATGAGAAAAGACCAATGAAAGAGGCAAAAAAAAAAAAAAAAGAAAAATATACTGAATTAACAGAAAATGAAACTAAAAAGAAAGTAACACCTAAATTTGGAAGGTAATAAGAGTGCAAAAGTGCCAACTGATGTAGTGATTATTATTTTCCAAAAGTACAGATGTAGGCGTCAGTTTAGGAAGCATGAGGATAGAAGATAAATGCATTTTAAAAAGCAAAATATGCCCCTTAATTATACTTAGAAAACATTGAAAATCACTATGTTTTTTAAATGTGTGGTTTCAGTTAATATTGAGGCTTTCTTTTAAAGATGCCACTAAAATTTTCTGGAATGAATTTATTTTTGAGATAACACAGTGGTTTTTAAATGGAAAAGCTTTTACATGAATTTTAATATTTTAGAAAAATCATTTACCTATACCAGTAGGAAAATATCGTGTTGATATAAGTGTTGATATGAGTATGCATGTGATATTCATTAATGGCATCATAATTTGCATAATATTCTACCATCTGAATTTGTACTTTTCAAGGATAAATCTTAAAGATCTTTTCACATTTCTGTTACTATCTACTGATAATTCCCTATATGGTTTAATTATTCACTTTGTGTGTTTAGGTTACATGTTTATTGCTCTTATAATTAATTCTTCACATAGCATCAATTGTAGGTGATTTCCTGTGTATGTGTGCACACTCTAAGTGGGAAATTGAAACTCACTTTTTCTTTATGAATACACATGGCCTATGTTAGAGCATTTAGAAATGCTACAGATTTTTAAATTTTATTATTATTTGGTAGTAGTAGTAGTCATATGTGAGAAGTCTTTTTTTTTAATATCAAGAAATTCTAGGGCTTCCCTGGTGGTCCAGTGGGCAAAGAGTCTGCCTTGCAGTGCAAGGGGTGCCGGTTCGATCCCAGACCTGGGAAGATCCCACATGCCACAGAGCAGCTGAACCAGTGTGTCCAGTTATGAGTCAGCGCTCTGGAGCGCATGTGCCCAGAGCTGTTGCTCTGCAACAAGAGAAGCCACTGCAATAGGAGGCCCACACAGGCCAAAGAACAAAAATGGGTGAAAATAACTAAATGAGAAAAGACCAATGAAAGAGGCAAAAAAAAAAAAAAGAAAAATATACTGAATTAACAGAAAATGAAACTAAAAAGAAAGTAACACCTAAATTTGGAAGGTAATAAGAGTGCAAAAGTGCCAACTGATGTAGTGATTATTATTTTCCAAAAGTACAGATGTAGGCGTCAGTTTAGGAAGCATGAGGATAGAAGATAAATGCATTTTAAAAAGCAAAATATGCCCCTTAATTATACTTAGAAAACATTGAAAATCACTATGTTTTTTAAATGTGTGGTTTCAGTTAATATTGAGGCTTTCTTTTAAAGATGCCACTAAAATTTTCTGGAATGAATTTATTTTTGAGATAACACAGTGGTTTGGCTATAGTATAAAATGGAAAATGTCTTTTTGCACATGATAATTTTTTATGAACATTATTTTAGTCATGAAATCACCTCCCTTAAAAATCATCATTTGCAGCAGAAGAATACACACTATTATTAATGAAGAACAAACAGTTGACCTGCAGAAAATAGACTGTCTGTTATTCCCCCAGCCAAGGTGGATTGACTTGGGTTCAGAGGAGAACTGCAGTTTGAGGTCTGCGACCTTGGTGAACCGTGTGACTGTCCCTCTACGGGAAGGGAAGAATGCTTTCTTAAAGTGGAAGTTGAGAGGGCTGTAAAAAACAGGGTTCATGGCTTTTTATTGGTTAAATTCTTGTCAGGAAAGAAGAGAAGATTTTCTTCTTCCTATTGAACTCTGCTATCCTAATAGGACACGAGAGCTGACGCTTCTGGTCTCCCATGCGTGCATGCTCAATCATGTCCGACTCTTTGCAGCCCTGTGGACCCTAGCCCACTAGGCTTCTCTGTCCATAGCATTCTCCAGGCAAGAATACTGGATTGCAGCTCTCTATACAATAGCTAGAACATGGAAGCAGCCTAGATGTCCACTGATGAATGAATGGATACAAAAGCTCTGCTATATATATATAATGGAATACTACACAGCTGTAAAAAGAAATGCAGAAGAGTCAGTCCTAATGAGGTGGCTGGATCTCGAGCCTATCATAAAAAGTGAAGTAAGTCAAAAACAGAAGGACAAATGTCACAGGCACTGTGCTGCAGCTTACTCTGATTCCTAGTCTTATTAGTTCTCACTAAGAGATACTACCTTAAATAGATCAGAGAACTTTTACAGTCACTGTATAGTCCCTTCAGAGTCATGAGTCTCGGACTTGGACAAAAAAGTGTCATGCTCTCGAGTATTGTCAAACCAAGAGTACCTTTTTTAATCATAGAACATATAATAATCAGAATCAAGATTCCATTAATCAGAATTCAAATAAAGGCAAGCACAAATAATCAGAACTCAATCAAATGTAAGCACAAATTCTTACCCCAGAGCTGGAGAGTCTCGATCTCACATTGGGCACAGCTGATCTCCGTGAGCGAGCCTCCCGCACAATCTTACCTTACACTTTTATATATTCTCAACTAGAAATCTCAAGTTAACTAGTAATCACAAAAGTGGTTATTACAAGAGCTTTTGCTCCTCTAGAGACACAAAAAAGGTTACTACTGGCGCTTTTTCCTCCTCTACTAGCACCTAGATAAACACCTTTGTCCTCGGGGGGAAACATGTGTTTGTACAGAAAAAATTCTTACAATTCTTAATCTACAAACATATTACACTATAACTAAAAAGCACATGTGGAAGAGCTTTTGTGCTCTGCACTAGAGTCTAAGTAAACATCTATATCAATATTTGTCAAAGGTGATACTCTAAGTCTACAAACTGCTAGTTTTATGAGTGAGGCTATTTCAGGCCCAGGCTTCCTATCAGTAACTAGCTACCTAGTCATCATCAGAAGAGGTCTCAGTGAGGCGGGGCTGTAGGCAGCACTTATCACTAGTGAAAAGATAGGCTGGTTTTGCTACTCAGATTCCAATGAGGTGGCCTGGATCTTCCAGGCAAGAATACTGGATTGCAGCTCTCTATACAATAGCTAGAACATGGAAGCAGCCTAGATGTCCACTGATGAATGAATGGATACAAAAGCTCTGCTATATATATATAATGGAATACTACACAGCTGTAAAAAGAAATGCAGAAGAGTCAGTCCTAATGAGGTGGCTGGATCTCGAGCCTATCATAAAAAGTGAAGTAAGTCAAAAACAGAAGGACAAATGTCACAGGCACTGTGCTGCAGCTTACTCTGATTCCTAGTCTTATTAGTTCTCACTAAGAGATACTACCTTAAATAGATCAGAGAACTTTTACAGTCACTGTATAGTCCCTTCAGAGTCATGAGTCTCGGACTTGGACAAAAAAGTGTCATGCTCTCGAGTATTGTCAAACCAAGAGTACCTTTTTTAATCATAGAACATATAATAATCAGAATCAAGATTCCATTAATCAGAATTCAAATAAAGGCAAGCACAAATAATCAGAACTCAATCAAATGTAAGCACAAATTCTTACCCCAGAGCTGGAGAGTCTCGATCTCACATTGGGCACAGCTGATCTCCGTGAGCGAGCCTCCCGCACAATCTTACCTTACACTTTTATATATTCTCAACTAGAAATCTCAAGTTAACTAGTAATCACAAAAGTGGTTATTACAAGAGCTTTTGCTCCTCTAGAGACACAAAAATGGTTACTACTGGAGCTTTTTCCTCCTCTACTAGCACCTAGATAAACACCTTTGTCCTCGGGGGGAAACATGTGTTTGTACAGAAAAAATTCTTACAATTCTTAATCTACAAACATATTACACTATAACTAAAAAGCACATGTGGAAGAGCTTTTGTGCTCTGCACTAGAGTCTAAGTAAACATCTATATCAATATTTGTCAAAGGTGATACTCTAAGTCTACAAACTGCTAGTTTTATGAGTGAGGCTATTTCAGGCCCAGGCTTCCTATCAGTAACTAGCTACCTAGTCATCATCAGAAGAGGTCTCAGTGAGGCGGGGCTGTAGGCAGCACTTATCACTAGTGTGAAAAGATATTTGTCTGCTCGGCCTGGGTATCTTTTCTTGATCTTTCCTGTGAGAAGATGGAACCATCCCCTCATACTAATGACCACCCTTGTGGGAACATTTGACATACCCACCAAGTTAGAGTAGAGGGGTCTTCTTCCCCGCATAGTGGCATTCCCTGCAAATAATCTAACTTCTCTTTCTCATCACTTTTCCCATCAGAACTGCTCTCCTCATAATTAGGGTGCCAATATCTGTCCGTGAAGATGCCTTTGTTTGCCCATGACACAAATACAATATACTAACACATATATATGGAATCTAGTAGGATGGTAATGGTAACACACACAGTGAAGTGATGGAAAAACAGACATGGACAGTAGATGAATGGACATTGTGGGGAATGAACAGTGGGTGGGAGGCATAAAGGAAGTAGCATGAAAACCTGTACTATCATATGTGAAAAAAAATAACTACTGTCATTGTGCTCTGAGAAAAGGGGATCCTGCAGGCATGCTGTGTGACAGCCTGGAGGAGTGGGATGGGGTGAATATACATATGACTAATCTGGTATCATACATATCTGTAAACAACAAAACTCTGTAAAGGTAAAAGGTAAAATAAAAATTTAAGGAAAAAAAAAGTCATACAAAAAAACCCAAAAAGAATACTGGAATGGGTTGCCATTTCCTCCTCCAGGGGATCTTCCCAATCCAGGGGTTGAACCCACATCCCCTACACTGGCAGACTGACTCTTTACCATTGGGTCTTCTGGGAATCCCTCTGATCTTCCAAGTCTATCTAATTGGGTCTTCTTTATCTCATTGAGGGGTTTTTGCTTGTTTCTTTGTTTTGTATGAAATTAACACATCCACTTAGGTATCCTAGCACTTCTTTTAAATGAAAGTGTATAATGTATTTGAACTTCAAATGTCAGAAAGTTTTATCTGTATATTTGCATTATTAAAGTTCTGTGTAAGTGTCTTCCCAAATAATGACTCCATAGCTGGATATTAAGAGTATTGTGATTAACAAGAAAAAAAGTTGAAAAATTAAAAAAAAAAAAGCTACTTAGTCATCCTCGGAGGAGGTCTCAGAGAGGCGGGGCTGTGGGCAGTGCTTATCAGTGTGAAAAGATATTTGTCTGCTCGGCCTGAGTATCTTTTCTTGATCTTTCCTGTGAGAAGATGGAACCATCCCTCATACTAATGACCACCCTTGTGGGAACATTTGACATACCCACCAAGTTAGAGTAGAGGGGTCTTCTTCCCCGCATAGTGGCATTCCCTGCAAATAATCTAACTTCTCTTTCTCATCACTTTTCCCATCAGAACTGCTCTCCTCATAATTAGGGTGCCAATATCTGTCCGTGAAGATGCCTTTGTTTGCCCATGACACAAATACAATATACTAACACATATATATGGAATCTAGTAGGATGGTAATGGTAACACACACAGTGAAGTGATGGAAAAACAGACATGGACAGTAGATGAATGGACATTGTGGGGAATGAACAGTGGGTGGGAGGCATAAAGGAAGTAGCATGAAAACCTGTACTATCATATGTGAAAAAAAATAACTACTGTCATTGTGCTCTGAGAAAAGGGGATCCTGCAGGCATGCTGTGTGACAGCCTGGAGGAGTGGGATGGGGTGAATATACATATGACTAATCTGGTATCATACATATCTGTAAACAACAAAACTCTGTAAAGGTAAAAGGTAAACAAAAAATTTAAGGAAAAAAAAAGTCATACAAAAAAACCCAAAAAGAATACTGGAATGGGTTGCCATTTCCTCCTCCAGGGGATCTTCCCAATCCAGGGGTTGAACCCACATCCCCTACACTGGCAGACTGACTCTTTACCATTGGGTCTTCTGGGAATCCCTCTGATCTTCCAAGTCTATCTAATTGGGTCTTCTTTATCTCATTGAGGGGTTTTTGCTTGTTTCTTTGTTTTGTATGAAATTAACACATCCACTTAGGTATCCTAGCACTTCTTTTAAATGAAAGTGTATAATGTATTTGAACTTCAAATGTCAGAAAGTTTTATCTGTATATTTGCATTATTAAAGTTCTGTGTAAGTGTCTTCCCAAATAATGACTCCATAGCTGGATATTAAGAGTATTGTGATTAACAGATAGTTGAAAAATTAAAACCATCTAAGTTTCTTGGATAAAATTGCACCCCAACCAACCTTTCCTTACCAAAAGGAAAGGAAAAAGGAAGTTTCTTTTCCAAATCCCTTCATAAAACAGAAAGCCATTAGAGAGGAGATAAAGAGGCATGGTGAAATAAAAATGGTTTTTGCCAATAGGATTTCCATTGCACATCTATTTTCTCCAGTGTGTGTGATATAAACTGGACATTCAAATGTTTATTTGATTAAAATGATGCAACTTCACTGAGAAAATTAGAATGACTGGAGCAAGCAAACAACAAAAGAAAAAAGCAGAAAAAGGGTTGCTTCCAACCAAAATTTGAAAAGCAGCCTTTTCTGTGTCTGTGTGAGGAACCTCTTTTAGATTTAAATCTTTCAGAACAAAAATAAAGATCAGTCAACATTACCTACTAAAGATACTGGCTGAGACAACCTGTGTATTAAATTACCAGAATACACCCTAAGCTATTCCTCTCAGTATCTTCTGGACACACTTATCCCAACTTGACAGAAATGACTTCTGTGAGTCTTCATATAATCCAGTACTTTCAGGTTATCAGTACTTTCTCTAGCAAAGCCATGATCCCTGAATTTATGATAGATCTGGTTTAACATCTTGCTATTGTCTCCTTTACTCATTCAAGAGATGTTGAGTGAATATTATATCCTTCATTTTCATTGCTTCGGCCTAGAATTTAACTTGGAACTTCTTGGAAGTCCAGGCAAAATTGTAAAGGGGAGCTGCATGTTTGTAGAAAGAGGAATACAAAGTGTCAAGAAATTAAATAAAAGCCAAGAGCTTAACATGGAAGTACTGTGCATTTCAGTAAAAGGAGTTTTGCGAGTTAGTAAGCTAATACAGTCTGTCCGTTGTTTATTTTTCTAAGACCAAACATTGGAACTGGAGAATTCAGTGTGTAAGCCTGCTTTCTGTGTAAGCCAAACTTACACTGCTTGGGAGTTCTCAGATCCTCTACATTTCTGTTTTTCACCCTGAATAACCTCACTCTTGTCTCCTTTACACTGTGGGAAAAATCCACTACTTTTCAAAGTCTGTGGAATGTGTATTTCTCCTCACTCCCAGCTGTTCCCCTTGCCTATTGCCACTGATCTGTTGATCCTGCATCTTGCTTTTCTCCTCAGTTTGAACACTGCCCCTATTCTGTTCTTGCCAAAGCACAAGCAACACAAGACTTTTCCAAGTCTAAGACATTTTGCTAAAACTGAGGAGGGATAGCGGAGGGTTATAGTCTAACTCAAGTGCCAGCACTTATTTTAATTTGTACATTAGACAATAGTAGCCTAACATTTCACATTTGATAATACACAAGGGGGGATTTTGATTACACGGACTTCTTTTTTCTTTATCCAAATTGCAGCCATCTTCTCAGCCAGCTCTCTTTATAACCTTTATTCTCCCCTGCTAGCTGCCTTCAACCTCCAATCATTCTCATTATATGTTATGTAGCAGTTACCATTAATACCTATTTTTAAGATATTTTCTTCAATAAACACCCATCTCTACTAAGCTTCCCACTAAAGCTTAGAAGTTAAGAGTATACTCATCAAGCCAAAGAGATTTTTAGGAACTTGGAAGGATTACAGCAGAAATATTTATTTTTTATGTGTTCAGAATAACTCCTTAGAAGTTGTGGAATTGGGAATAATGATTTTGTTGCTGCTATTCTGTTTCATATGTGTGTTTTCTTTCAATTAAATTAGCACTCAGATAAATAGATTTTTATAAATGAATCTGTAACCTCTTATGGTAAGATGATTAACCTGAACATTAACCTTGTCTTTGATTTTAATTCCTGTGTTTTATTTGAGAAAAAACACTATATTAGAAAATTGAGGGGAAAAACTGTGCAAAGTGTCAAGAAATTAAATAAAAGCCAAGAGCTTAACATGGAAGTACTGTGCATTTCAGTAAAGGAGTTTTGCGAGTTAGTAAGCTAATACAGTCTGTCCGTTGTTTATTTTTCTAAGACCAAACATTGGAACTGGAGAATTCAGTGTGTAAGCCTGCTTTCTGTGTAAGCCAAACTTACACTGCTTGGGAGTTCTCAGATCCTCTACATTTCTGTTTTTCACCCTGAATAACCTCACTCTTGTCTCCTTTACACTGTGGGAAAAATCCACTACTTTTCAAAGTCTGTGGAATGTGTATTTCTCCTCACTCCCAGCTGTTCCCCTTGCCTATTGCCACTGATCTGTTGATCCTGCATCTTGCTTTTCTCCTCAGTTTGAACACTGCCCCTATTCTGTTCTTGCCAAAGCACAAGCAACACAAGACTTTTCCAAGTCTAAGACATTTTGCTAAAACTGAGGAGGGATAGCGGAGGGTTATAGTCTAACTCAAGTGCCAGCACTTATTTTAATTTGTACATTAGACAATAGTAGCCTAACATTTCACATTTGATAATACACAAGGGGGGATTTTGATTACACGGACTTCTTTTTTCTTTATCCAAATTGCAGCCATCTTCTCAGCCAGCTCTCTTTATAACCTTTATTCTCCCCTGCTAGCTGCCTTCAACCTCCAATCATTCTCATTATATGTTATGTAGCAGTTACCATTAATACCTATTTTTAAGATATTTTCTTCAATAAACACCCATCTCTACTAAGCTTCCCACTAAAGCTTAGAAGTTAAGAGTATACTCATCAAGCCAAAGAGATTTTTAGGAACTTGGAAGGATTACAGCAGAAATATTTATTTTTTATGTGTTCAGAATAACTCCTTAGAAGTTGTGGAATTGGGAATAATGATTTTGTTGCTGCTATTCTGTTTCATATGTGTGTTTTCTTTCAATTAAATTAGCACTCAGATAAATAGATTTTTATAAATGAATCTGTAACCTCTTATGGTAAGATGATTAACCTGAACATTAACCTTGTCTTTGATTTTAATTCCTGTGTTTTATTTGAGAAAAAAACACTATATTAGAATATCTGTGTTCTGTTCTGTTCATATTAATGGCTAAAATTCCAAAATTTAGTAGGAGTGACAAAGACATAGTAACCAAATGTTTACACAATTAGATGGAGCAGATATCATTTGAGAGAATATAGTATGTTTGATTACTTGAAGCATATTAATTTTAGAAGAAAAAAATCTGTTAGAATTCTAAGAAGCCAGGCTACCATTCCTACAAAATTAGTTAATGGAATCAACAAATATTTAATCAGAAAAAAAAAAAAAACAGAGCTTGGATTCTAATGGAAGTAGGCTGATGATAAATAAATACAAATTTAAAATCAACTATAGAATATATCTTTATTTCAGAGTAAAAATCATGGGTTTTTAATTGAAGTATACATGCTCTATAATATTAAAGTTATAGATGTACAATATACTGATTAACAATTACTAAAGATTATATTCCACTCACAGTTTTAAAATATTGGCTAATTGGATATATATTGTACAACATGTCCTTGTAGCTTAGTTTACAATAGTCTGTACTTTTTACTCCCCTATCCTCTATTGCCCCTCCCACTGCTCTCTTCCCACTGGTAACTACTGGTTTGTTCTCTAAGTTTGTGCATCATTATTTGTATACTTTAGATTCCACATATAGGTGATATCATGCAGTATTTATCTTTCTCTGTTTTACCTACTTCACTTAGTGTAATGCCCTCCCAAGTCCATCCAAGTTGTTACAAAAAAAATTGGAAAAAATTTTATGTTAATTAAAAGAAAACTAAGCTTCCCACTAAAGCTTAGAAGTTAAGAGTATACTCATCAAGCCAAAGAGATTTTTAGGAACTTGGAAGGATTACAGCAGAAATATTTATTTTTTATGTGTTCAGAATAACTCCTTAGAAGTTGTGGAATTGGGAATAATGATTTTGTTGCTGCTATTCTGTTTCATATGTGTGTTTTCTTTCAATTAAATTAGCACTCAGATAAATAGATTTTTATAAATGAATCTGTAACCTCTTATGGTAAGATGATTAACCTGAACATTAACCTTGTCTTTGATTTTAATTCCTGTGTTTTATTTGAGAAAAAAACACTATATTAGAATATCTGTGTTCTGTTCTGTTCATATTAATGGCTAAAATTCCAAAATTTAGTAGGAGTGACAAAGACATAGTAACCAAATGTTTACACAATTAGATGGAGCAGATATCATTTGAGAGAATATAGTATGTTTGATTACTTGAAGCATATTAATTTTAGAAGAAAAAAATCTGTTAGAATTCTAAGAAGCCAGGCTACCATTCCTACAAAATTAGTTAATGGAATCAACAAATATTTAATCAGAAAAAAAAAAAAAACAGAGCTTGGATTCTAATGGAAGTAGGCTGATGATAAATAAATACAAATTTAAAATCAACTATAGAATATATCTTTATTTCAGAGTAAAAATCATGGGTTTTTAATTGAAGTATACATGCTCTATAATATTAAAGTTATAGATGTACAATATACTGATTAACAATTACTAAAGATTATATTCCACTCACAGTTTTAAAATATTGGCTAATTGGATATATATTGTACAACATGTCCTTGTAGCTTAGTTTACAATAGTCTGTACTTTTTACTCCCCTATCCTCTATTGCCCCTCCCACTGCTCTCTTCCCACTGGTAACTACTGGTTTGTTCTCTAAGTTTGTGCATCATTATTTGTATACTTTAGATTCCACATATAGGTGATATCATGCAGTATTTATCTTTCTCTGTTTTACCTACTTCACTTAGTGTAATGCCCTCCCAAGTCCATCCAAGTTGTTACAAATGGAAAAATTTTATGTTAATAAAAATTTGGAGAAACATACAGGGGTTGTCTACGGAATGATGAAGGTTGGGAAAGTCAGGGCTGTAAAAGTGCTATTTTATTTTCAGCACTTGGGCAAGACTGTTTATAAGGTGACATTTGAACATAGATCCAAAGAAAGTTATGGAGCCAGACTTTTGTGATCTGTGAGAAGAGGATTTCAGGAAAGGAAAGAATCTGAGTGCAGGCCCTGTGTCAAGTGAGGAAAAGTCATTCAGCTTAAAGTGAGGGAAGCATAAAGGGAGAGGAGGTACATTGTGGTAAGGGTTATGTCAGGTTTTGTGGTATCTTGTAGTTATTCCATAGCTTTGGACCTTATTCTGAGTAAAATGAGAAGGTTATATCTAAGAAGTGGTAAGAGCTAAGGAGCAAGATGACTTATCATTTTAAAATGTGACTCTGACATATAGTTGAGAGTTTAGACATGATTTGAAACCAAGAGACAATTTAGACTACTGGAATAATCCTGAAGAGAAAATACATTATTCTGGACCAAGATGGTGCAGGTGGTTTAGAGGTATTCTGTGTTGGTATATATTTTGGAAATTTAGTTGTCAGCATTTGCTTATAGATTGCTAGACTGTGGGTTATGAGAGAAATAGAGATGCCAAAATTAACTCCAAGTGTCATTTAGAGTAACTAGAATAATGCAGTTTCTATTTATTCAGATGAATAAGACTGGAGCAGAAGGAAAAGCAGGTTTGAGAGGGGAAATCAGGTTTTGTTTGGGATATGATAAGGCTAAGATATATAATAGATATCTATGTGGACATGTCAAGAGGCACAGCTAGAATTCCAAGTAAGATATCAGATAGGGATACACATTTGTGATTTACCACATTGTAATATAGATTATGAATAAATCCATGGCCTCGATGAGGTTGTTTAGGGAAGGAGTACCAATAGAGACATTCAAAAATGAAACTGTGGATGTTCCAGTATTTAGAAGTCAAGGAGATGAGGAGGAAACAGGAAGGAATATGTAAATATTGGGCTTGTAAAATAGAAGAAAGCAAAGAGAAATTTTTGATAACAAAAATATATGTTTTAAGAGGGAAAATTGTAAATGACATGGAAATGATTCTACTTATTTTAGCAGAAAGCATCTAAAAGCAATAAGAAAGCATCAGAAAGTCAATCTAAAGGCAATCTGCATGTATCCTTTATGCTCATGTGTGTGTTAGAAAGATGCTGGGCAGCTTCTCACTGGCAAGAGCACCAGGGTAGACTACATGTGGTGATCATCATGACCCGTATTCCATCTAGCTATGGAATAATGATGCTTGTCTGAGACTATGATCTAGCAAAGGATCACTTTCAAACTCCTCAGCCTCCTCAGTCCCCAGACCAATTCAATTGAAGTGATGTTTATGAGCTACTCTGAGTCATATTTTACTCACACTGGAAGAGTGAAAAGACATCCAGTTTGCCCATATTGCTATTAAAATCGCTAGTAAAACAATTTTATTATATTGTTTAATTTAAAAGAAACAAC
The DNA here is from genome assembly GCA_022376925.1 of Tragulus kanchil. NCBI lineage: Eukaryota > Metazoa > Chordata > Mammalia > Artiodactyla > Tragulidae > Tragulus > Tragulus kanchil. The sequence goes on along the minus strand of JAIOJX010000029.1, from coordinate 62,868,476 downwards.
TAAACATGATTTATTATAAAAGCAAAGTATGGAGGCACAGAAGGAGCACTCAGTAATTGATGCTTGGGTTGATATTACCCAGGGAATAAAGTCCTCTTTGCAGGGTTAATATTTACGATGTTTATCTACACAATGGTTAAGACCAGGGGATTACCAGTAAAATAGAAATAAAGGTGAGGTGTCAGACCCAGAGTTTAGGGTTCCAAGTGAAAGGTTGTCTGCTGAATTTGGGTAAAAATTTAGGAACAGTATGTGAATGGAGGTTGGATTGATTATAGATCAAGATTCTGTGTTGGATCAACCTTGAGAAGCTCAACTATGTTCCTTTGGTGTCCATTTGCCTTCCAGGTTCCATAAATGAAACTTCCTTTCCTGAACCTTTCTGTCCTAGTTAGTTCCCTTTATTTATTTATTTATTTATTTATTTATTTATTTATTTTTTGCAAAGTGTCTAGAAGGCAGGCTGGCTAGGGCAGTGCTCAGCTAGTGCTTCAGGCATGATCAGATCTTTCCCTAACTTTCCTACCCTTGAAGAACTTGGAAGTTCTGGATACTGCACATGGAATTGTATAGACTATGAACAGTGGAAAGCCATGACGTTACTGAGACAAAAAGAGACACTAAAATTCAAGTATCTGGTGACTCTATTCCTAGTTTATCCCACTACTAGGCATATACCCTGAGGAAATCAAACTTGAAAGAGACACATGTACCCCATTGTTCATTGCAGCAGTATTTGGGAGCAACCTATATTTCCATCAATAAAGAAGAATGGAAAAAAGGAATATTACTCAGCCATAAAAGGCAAATCCACGGGTAGGAAACTACAGGGGGTGGGGGATCATCATGACCCGTATTCCATCTAGCTATGGAATAATGATGCTTGTCTGAGACTATGATCTAGCAAAGGATCACTTTCAAACTCCTCAGCCTCCTCAGTCCCCAGACCAATTCAATTGAAGTGATGTTTATGAGCTACTCTGAGTCATATTTTACTCACACTGGAAGAGTGAAAAGACATCCAGTTTGCCCATATTGCTATTAAAATCGCTAGTAAAACAATTTTATTATATTGTTTAATTTAAAAGAAACAACTAAACATGATTTATTATAAAAGCAAAGTATGGAGGCACAGAAGGAGCACTCAGTAATTGATGCTTGGGTTGATATTACCCAGGGAATAAAGTCCTCTTTGCAGGGTTAATATTTACGATGTTTATCTACACAATGGTTAAGACCAGGGGATTACCAGTAAAATAGAAATAAAGGTGAGGTGTCAGACCCAGAGTTTAGGGTTCCAAGTGAAAGGTTGTCTGCTGAATTTGGGTAAAAATTTAGGAACAGTATGTGAATGGAGGTTGGATTGATTATAGATCAAGATTCTGTGTTGGATCAACCTTGAGAAGCTCAACTATGTTCCTTTGGTGTCCATTTGCCTTCCAGGTTCCATAAATGAAACTTCCTTTCCTGAACCTTTCTGTCCTAGTTAGTTCCCTTTATTTATTTATTTATTTATTTATTTATTTATTTATTTATTTTTTGCAAAGTGTCTAGAAGGCAGGCTGGCTAGGGCAGTGCTCAGCTAGTGCTTCAGGCATGATCAGATCTTTCCCTAACTTTCCTACCCTTGAAGAACTTGGAAGTTCTGGATACTGCACATGGAATTGTATAGACTATGAACAGTGGAAAGCCATGACGTTACTGAGACAAAAAGAGACACTAAAATTCAAGTATCTGGTGACTCTATTCCTAGTTTATCCCACTACTAGGCATATACCCTGAGGAAATCAAACTTGAAAGAGACACATGTACCCCATTGTTCATTGCAGCAGTATTTGGGAGCAACCTATATTTCCATCAATAGAAGAATGGATAAGGAAGCTGTGGTACATATATACAATGGAATATTACTCAGCCATAAAAAGGAATGCATTTGAATCAGTTTTAATGAAGTGGATGAATCTAGAACCTATTATACAAAGTGAGGTATGTCAGAGAAAGATAAATACTGTATACTGACACACGTGTATGGAATCTAGAAAGATGGTGCTGATAAATGAATATGCAGAGCAGCAATGGTGATGCAGACATGGTGAACAGTCTTATGGACATTGGTGTGAGGGAGGGGAATATGCTGTGGGAATAGTGGATCTCAAACAGGGGTTCTGTAGTGACCTAGAGGAGTGGGATGGGGAGGGGAATGTACTGAGGTTCAGGAGGGGGATGAGATATATTTATCTATGGTGGATTTGAGTCGATGTGTGGTAGTAAACACCAAGACCCTGTAAAGAGTATAATAATAATGAATAAAATTTATATGGAAAAAATAAAAGCAAATTAAAAGGGAAAGCAACAATATGAAGAAAGAAAAAGTTCAAGTGTCTGTGATCCTAGACTTCCTTCCAGTTTTCCTAGCAGTGCTTAGTATTGATCTTAAAAGAGACTATAAGAGCCACTGGTTTAGCTATATAATAGCCTACACTCTGTCTGTGGAGTGTGCTTTCTCTGTATCTGAATAAATCCATTTCTTACCTAAAAAAAAAAAGAGAGAGAGAGAGAGAGACTACAAGAAAATAAGTTCATTTGGTTGAACTTTATCTTCATTATTGCTAAATGGCAAGGAAGTCTTCTTAGTCTTGAGTACCAAGAATAGTATTCACATGGGAAGTGCATCTAGTATCGATTATATTTTAAGAGCTGGGAGACAGTCTTAGAAGACAGATAATGGAAATAGTTAATGCATTTCCACCTTCTATAATTTTTAGTTTTTTTTTTTTTTGAAATTTAGATTCTTTGTATGTTGAAAGCTCATTCTGAAGAACATTACTGATCTTGTTAATTATGTATCTTTTTAAATATGATATTTATATACAGAGATGATTGAAGGGTTAGATAATAAATTCAGTGAAAAAAGAATTTCACATGATTTAATTCATAGAAGGAATAGGTTGAGAACAAATTGACAAATGATTTTCAAATGTGTGAATAACACTTACAAGAAAGACTCTTCAGTAGTTAGTTTCCATATGAAAAAGTAAAAGAGAAATTGGTATAATTAAGCTTTATTAAATAGATTTTTGAAGAAAGAAGAAATCTTCCGTGAGGTAGGTATTACACTAAACCTCCATTTGTAGACTTTTCTTTGGTCTTGTATAGATACTTTTTTTTTCAGCTCTTTGTGAGAATATGCAGAGCAGCAATGGTGATGCAGACATGGTGAACAGTCTTATGGACATTGGTGTGAGGGAGGGGAATATGCTGTGGGAATAGTGGATCTCAAACAGGGGTTCTGTAGTGACCTAGAGGAGTGGGATGGGGAGGGGAATGTACTGAGGTTCAGGAGGGGGATGAGATATATTTATCTATGGTGGATTTGAGTCGATGTGTGGTAGTAAACACCAAGACCCTGTAAAGAGTATAATAATAATGAATAAAATTTATATGGAAAAAATAAAAGCAAATTAAAAGGGAAAGCAACAATATGAAGAAAGAAAAAGTTCAAGTGTCTGTGATCCTAGACTTCCTTCCAGTTTTCCTAGCAGTGCTTAGTATTGATCTTAAAAGAGACTATAAGAGCCACTGGTTTAGCTATATAATAGCCTACACTCTGTCTGTGGAGTGTGCTTTCTCTGTATCTGAATAAATCCATTTCTTACCTAAAAAAAAAAAGAGAGAGAGAGAGAGAGACTACAAGAAAATAAGTTCATTTGGTTGAACTTTATCTTCATTATTGCTAAATGGCAAGGAAGTCTTCTTAGTCTTGAGTACCAAGAATAGTATTCACATGGGAAGTGCATCTAGTATCGATTATATTTTAAGAGCTGGGAGACAGTCTTAGAAGACAGATAATGGAAATAGTTAATGCATTTCCACCTTCTATAATTTTTAGTTTTTTTTTTTTTTGAAATTTAGATTCTTTGTATGTTGAAAGCTCATTCTGAAGAACATTACTGATCTTGTTAATTATGTATCTTTTTAAATATGATATTTATATACAGAGATGATTGAAGGGTTAGATAATAAATTCAGTGAAAAAAGAATTTCACATGATTTAATTCATAGAAGGAATAGGTTGAGAACAAATTGACAAATGATTTTCAAATGTGTGAATAACACTTACAAGAAAGACTCTTCAGTAGTTAGTTTCCATATGAAAAAGTAAAAGAGAAATTGGTATAATTAAGCTTTATTAAATAGATTTTTGAAGAAAGAAGAAATCTTCCGTGAGGTAGGTATTACACTAAACCTCCATTTGTAGACTTTTCTTTGGTCTTGTATAGATACTTTTTTTTTTTTCAGTGTGGTTTCTCCCTTCCAGAAGCAGGAGAATAAGTTGTAAACATTTATGTTCTGTTCCTGTTGAGAGTAATGGCATTCATAATAAGTTCTGAAAAAGAAAAATAAACTTTGATGAAATGGACGAAATGCATATTTGTCCATGCCCCCCGCCACCAAATCCCTAAATTAATACATTTTAAAATTTCACAGTTTGGGGATTGGTTTTATAATGAACTAAATTTGTAAAATAATATTCAATTTATAGAAAATATTAATCTAAGAGAATTCAGTGACTGCTTTAATGACACTGGCTAGTCCTCAATTTGAATATTAAGGCCTATAAGAAATCCCCCTGTCCTGAAAATCTACCTGCCATCTACTTAGAACTATAACATACAACTTAAACATCCATCTGGCTGCATCTTAAAATGATGTTTGATCAAACGCATCACCCTTGAATCCCACATGCAGAGTTCTGGGCATAAAAATAAAAACAGGCTCTTGTCTAATGGCTTTCCAAATAATTGCTGTTTCTACCACTTTGTTCCTTGAGGAGCTATTCTCAGATTCTTCTAGTGAAGCTTCCACTTCCGTTCTGCTTTCTCAGCCCACATGTTTATCTTTGATGACTGCAGTCTAACCAAACGCAAGGAATGGGCTTAAGAGCATTGTTGTTGTCAAAAATAATCCTTAACTGTGTTTCTCAAGTGAAAAGTGTTTCTATTCTGCCTAATAGCTGTAATTAGCCGGTAGAAAAAATGAATGTTTTTAATATTTCAATAGTTAAAATCTGCCAAGAGAAAATAATTGAATTCATTAAATGCATCATAAATGAAAAGTGATAAATCCAGGTGTTCAGTTAAAGACTTAAGAATTAAAATAGAACAACATAATTTTCTCATTCCATGCACTGTTGTGAAAGTTCCCTAGCTATGCATCTTTCTCAGTTAAAATATTTTTGTTGTTTTTCAATTTTAGGTCAACATTTAACACATGAAAATCTATTAAGACAGGCCATACATACACCAACAAAAAACACCACTGTTGTCTCACATACTGACATATAGGAAAATACAAGGTCTACAGAACCTATTTGTTTTCTGGTATGAAATTCTGATTTAAACACTTACTAGTTTTGTGATCTTAGGTAAGGTATTTAACCTTGTCTGTCAGTTTTGTCATTTGTAAAATAGTGATGAAAATCACACATACTTCATAATGTTGTTTGAATTAGTTGAGTTAAAACACATATGTACTTATGACACATTTACATAGCCTGGCATCTAATAAATGCTTAATAGACATGAATGAAAAATGTGTGAAAAGTGAAAGTGATAGTCACCCAGCTCTGTCTGCCTCTTTGCAGCCCCAGGGACCGTAGACCATGAGACTCCTCTGTCAGTGAAATTTTCCAGGCAAGAAAACTGGAACAGGTTGCCATTTTCTACTCCAGGGATCTTCCTAACGCAGGGATTTGCCAGGGGCCCCAGTCCCCTTGAATCCCAACATCTGGCTGCATCTTAAAATGATGTTTGATCAAACGCATCACCCTTGAATCCCACATGCAGAGTTCTGGGCATAAAAATAAAAACAGGCTCTTGTCTAATGGCTTTCCAAATAATTGCTGTTTCTACCACTTTGTTCCTTGAGGAGCTATTCTCAGATTCTTCTAGTGAAGCTTCCACTTCCGTTCTGCTTTCTCAGCCCACATGTTTATCTTTGATGACTGCAGTCTAACCAAACGCAAGGAATGGGCTTAAGAGCATTGTTGTTGTCAAAAATAATCCTTAACTGTGTTTCTCAAGTGAAAAGTGTTTCTATTCTGCCTAATAGCTGTAATTAGCCGGTAGAAAAATGAATGTTTTTAATATTTCAATAGTTAAAATCTGCCAAGAGAAAATAATTGAATTCATTAAATGCATCATAAATGAAAAGTGATAAATCCAGGTGTTCAGTTAAAGACTTAAGAATTAAAATAGAACAACATAATTTTCTCATTCCATGCACTGTTGTGAAAGTTCCCTAGCTATGCATCTTTCTCAGTTAAAATATTTTTGTTGTTTTTCAATTTTAGGTCAACATTTAACACATGAAAATCTATTAAGACAGGCCATACATACACCAACAAAAAACACCACTGTTGTCTCACATACTGACATATAGGAAAATACAAGGTCTACAGAACCTATTTGTTTTCTGGTATGAAATTCTGATTTAAACACTTACTAGTTTTGTGATCTTAGGTAAGGTATTTAACCTTGTCTGTCAGTTTTGTCATTTGTAAAATAGTGATGAAAATCACACATACTTCATAATGTTGTTTGAATTAGTTGAGTTAAAACACATATGTACTTATGACACATTTACATAGCCTGGCATCTAATAAATGCTTAATAGACATGAATGAAAAATGTGTGAAAAGTGAAAGTGATAGTCACCCAGCTCTGTCTGCCTCTTTGCAGCCCCAGGGACCGTAGACCATGAGACTCCTCTGTCAGTGAAATTTTCCAGGCAAGAATACTGGAGCTGGTTGCCATTTTCTACTCCAGGGATCTTCCTAATCCAGGGATTGAAACTGTGTCTCCTATGTCCCCTGCAGTGGCAGGCAGGTTCTTTATCGCTGAGCCACCTGGGAAGCCCCAACTACAACTATGGCTAAGTCTAACTCAGAATACTCGTGTGCACGTGCACACACACACAGTGAAATTTGATAGGATTGGACAGAATACACAACTACACACCTTTATCCTGCTATAAATTCATGAACAAGAAGTGCAAATAAGCCTTTAATGCTTTCTAAAAATCTTACCTTACTTGACTCTTTCACTCAGATAGTCTCCTTTTTCTTCATGTCATTAGTAGGTGTCCTCTTAACCTTCATTCTCAGTGGATGCCTTTGGTTCCTGCTTCACTGTGCTAACTGAAGCTGCCAGGAGAATGCTCCCACAAACTCCACCCCTACTCTTACCGTCTACAGGTATCTGCACCTACATAGCTTGCCTTCCCATCTGTTATCCCAGATGATCCGTGAGTACCTACTTATGTCCACAGGAAATTCCTGTACTTGTGAGTTAGAGTACATTTTGCCTTATCACTTAAGGATATCACTCCAGGAGCTGTCTCTTCTCAGTCTTACATCATTATTTTGTTTTTCTGATTCATTGGGTAATTCCCATAAGCATACAATTTTCTATTATTTCTTATATTAAAAAAGGAAAAACTGTAGAGGCAGTAAACAGATGTGTGGTTGTGAAGAGTTAAGGGTAGAGATGACTAGGTGGGGCACAGGAAATTTTTAGGGCAGTGACAATGCTCTGTATGCTATTTTAATGATGGATGCTTGTAATTATACATTCGTCCAAACCCATAGAATGCACAAGAGTGAACCCAATGAACTTTGGGTGATTGTGATGTGTCATTGTAGGTTCATCAGTTATAGAAAATGCACAAATATCAGTGTGTGTTAATAATTTGGTGAATCTGATGAATGTATAACCTTGTCAAGAACCATGCCATCTCCATTACTTAAGAAACTTTCATGTCCCTAAGACTCAACACCCACTCACTTCTCTGACTATTTTCACTATAGATGAGTTTTGACTTTTCTAGAAGTTTATGTAAATAAAATCATGTATGTGCTCTTCTGTATTCAGTGTCTTTTCCTCATCATGTCTGTGTGACTACTCATACAACCATGTTGTTTTATGTGTAAATAATTCGTTCCTTTTTGTTGCTGGATAGTATTCCATAATATAACTATACCACAATCAATTTGTTTGTGTATTGTGCACGTGCACACACACACAGTGAAATTTGATAGGATTGGACAGAATACACAACTACACACCTTTATCCTGCTATAAATTCATGAACAAGAAGTGCAAATAAGCCTTTAATGCTTTCTAAAATCTTACCTTACTTGACTCTTTCACTCAGATAGTCTCCTTTTTCTTCATGTCATTAGTAGGTGTCCTCTTAACCTTCATTCTCAGTGGATGCCTTTGGTTCCTGCTTCACTGTGCTAACTGAAGCTGCCAGGAGAATGCTCCCACAAACTCCACCCCTACTCTTACCGTCTACAGGTATCTGCACCTACATAGCTTGCCTTCCCATCTGTTATCCCAGATGATCCGTGAGTACCTACTTATGTCCACAGGAAATTCCTGTACTTGTGAGTTAGAGTACATTTTGCCTTATCACTTAAGGATATCACTCCAGGAGCTGTCTCTTCTCAGTCTTACATCATTATTTTGTTTTTCTGATTCATTGGGTAATTCCCATAAGCATACAATTTTCTATTATTTCTTATATTAAAAAAGGAAAAACTGTAGAGGCAGTAAACAGATGTGTGGTTGTGAAGAGTTAAGGGTAGAGATGACTAGGTGGGGCACAGGAAATTTTTAGGGCAGTGACAATGCTCTGTATGCTATTTTAATGATGGATGCTTGTAATTATACATTCGTCCAAACCCATAGAATGCACAAGAGTGAACCCAATGAACTTTGGGTGATTGTGATGTGTCATTGTAGGTTCATCAGTTATAGAAAATGCACAAATATCAGTGTGTGTTAATAATTTGGTGAATCTGATGAATGTATAACCTTGTCAAGAACCATGCCATCTCCATTACTTAAGAAACTTTCATGTCCCTAAGACTCAACACCCACTCACTTCTCTGACTATTTTCACTATAGATGAGTTTTGACTTTTCTAGAAGTTTATGTAAATAAAATCATGTATGTGCTCTTCTGTATTCAGTGTCTTTTCCTCATCATGTCTGTGTGACTACTCATACAACCATGTTGTTTTATGTGTAAATAATTCGTTCCTTTTTGTTGCTGGATAGTATTCCATAATATAACTATACCACAATCAATTTGTTTGTGTATTTATTTGTTGATGGTCATTTGGATTGTTTTTAGATTTTGACTATGGGAATTTCTATGCATATTTTGTCCAAGCTTTCTTGTTGTAAGCGTATGTTTTCATTTCTCTTGGATGAATACTTAGGATGAGAATTTCTGGATAATAGAGTAGGTATATATTTAACTTTTAAAGAAGCACCACTATTTCAAATTTTTAAAAATTGTTTTACTTTTGCCAGAAATATATGAGAGTTTGGGTATTTTCCATTCTTGGCAACACTTGAGCTGTTAGTCTTTTTACATTTTTTAATACATTTAAACTTACCATTTTGGTAGGTGTGTAGTATTTTTAATTTGACATTTTCTATGATGACTAAAAACATTGAACATATTTTCATAGGATTATTTAGCACTCATATACCTTCTCTTGTAAAGTGTTTATAGTAGTTTTCTTGCTTTTTATTGGATTATTTGCTTTAATTATTACATCATAGAATTATTTTATGTATTATGGCTATAACTTATATCTAATGTGTCTTTGCCATATTTTTTCCTAGACTGTGGTTATTATTTCTATTTGTATTGATAGTATTCTTTGATTAACAGATATTCAAAAATTTTGATGTTTCATTCATTTTAGTTCTTTTCAAATTATTTTCCTGTGTCCTGTGTTTTATGTATATATACCAACTCTCTAGTCATAACTATATTTCCCCACCATTTCATCTAGGGCATTATAATTTTAGACTTTATGCTTAGAACTGTACTACAGCTTTCTCTTCTTTTTTGATATGGATCATTTTTAAAGTCTTTATTGAATTTCTTACAGTATTGTTTCTGTTTTTTTATTTTATTTTATTTATTTTTGGCCATGCTGGGTCTTTGTTGCTGTGTGATCTTTTCTCTACTTGCAGCAAGCTGCAGTTACTGTCCACTTGCAATGTGACTACTGTCCACTTGCATGGTGGGGGCTTCTCATTGCAGTGACTCCTCTTGTTACAGATCACAGACTTTACAGTGCACGCTCAGTAATTGGGGCACATGGGCTTAGCTGCTCTGTGGCATGTGGGATCTTCCAGAACCAGGGATCAAACCCATGTCTCCTGCATTGGCAATTTTTTTTTTTTTTTTACCACTGAGCCACCAGGGAAGCCGTTGTTTCTATTTTTTATACTTTGACTTTTTTGGCCTCAGGTCATGTGGGAGTTTAGATCCCTGACCACAGATTGAACTTGTGTCGCCTGCATTCAAAGGCAAAGTCTTAGTCAATGGACTGCCAGGGAAGCCCCTGTAGTACATCTTAAATTTATGTTTTTGAATTTGATTTGAGTTCAGTCAAGATATTTGTTCACTTTTCCCAAATAGTAGTATTTATTTGTTTCAACATCATTTGTTTTCAACCACTGCTGACTTACATTGATTCAATTGACATTTCAAGTATAGGTCCACTTCTGGATGCTTTTTATTGGATTATTTGCTTTAATTATTACATCATAGAATTATTTTATGTATTATGGCTATAACTTATATCTAATGTGTCTTTGCCATATTTTTTCCTAGACTGTGGTTATTATTTCTATTTGTATTGATAGTATTCTTTGATTAACAGATATTCAAAAATTTTGATGTTTCATTCATTTTAGTTCTTTTCAAATTATTTTCCTGTGTCCTGTGTTTTATGTATATATACCAACTCTCTAGTCATAACTATATTTCCCCACCATTTCATCTAGGGCATTATAATTTTAGACTTTATGCTTAGAACTGTACTACAGCTTTCTCTTCTTTTTTGATATGGATCATTTTTAAAGTCTTTATTGAATTTCTTACAGTATTGTTTCTGTTTTTTTATTTTATTTTATTTATTTTTGGCCATGCTGGGTCTTTGTTGCTGTGTGATCTTTTCTCTACTTGCAGCAAGCTGCAGTTACTGTCCACTTGCAATGTGACTACTGTCCACTTGCATGGTGGGGGCTTCTCATTGCAGTGACTCCTCTTGTTACAGATCACAGACTTTACAGTGCACGCTCAGTAATTGGGGCACATGGGCTTAGCTGCTCTGTGGCATGTGGGATCTTCCAGAACCAGGGATCAAACCCATGTCTCCTGCATTGGCAATTTTTTTTTTTTTTTTACCACTGAGCCACCAGGGAAGCCGTTGTTTCTATTTTTTATACTTTGACTTTTTTGGCCTCAGGTCATGTGGGAGTTTAGATCCCTGACCACAGATTGAACTTGTGTCGCCTGCATTCAAAGGCAAAGTCTTAGTCAATGGACTGCCAGGGAAGCCCCTGTAGTACATCTTAAATTTATGTTTTTGAATTTGATTTGAGTTCAGTCAAGATATTTGTTCACTTTTCCCAAATAGTAGTATTTATTTGTTTCAACATCATTTGTTTTCAACCACTGCTGACTTACATTGATTCAATTGACATTTCAAGTATAGGTCCACTTCTGGATGCTTTTCTGTTCCATTGATCTATTTGCCTCTCTTTAGGCCAATGCCTCATGGCCTAGATTATTACAGTTTTACCCTCACCTTTAACTATAAAGTCTTCTAACTTTGCCCTTTGTTTTTTCCTTTTTCAAAATTGTTTAGGCCATTGTAAGTCCTTCATAGTTTCATCTAAATTTTAGAATTAGCTTGTCAAGTTTTACAAAACAGCCAGTATATTGATTGGGTTTGTATTGGATTTTGGCATGATTTGTGTTTTTAAGTATAGTGAGCCTCCTACTACATAAAAAAAGATACATCTCTGCATTTCTTTTTGTCTTAATTTGTTTCAGTAATGTTTTCAGTGCATTTTTTGAGAGAAATTTATCTAAGTATGTTATACTATTTGATAATATGCTTAATACAATTCAAATTTTTTTCAATTTTTTTCCTGAAATTATATAAAGTATAAATTTTTCTGCATATTGATTGCACTTGTAAACCTTTATAATTTACTTATTAGTTGAGATAATTGCTTTAGAAATTAGAGGAAATATCTGTACAGTCAGTTATGTCATTCTCAAATATAGAGACAGTTTTATTCCTTTTTGATCTTCATGCCTTTTATTTATTTTTGTCATCTTATTTAATTGCCTAAAATCCACAGTATAGGTGGCATGCATGCAGTCTTGCTGATCTTTAGAAGGGACGGTTAAATATTTCACTATTATATATTTTGATAATTTTATCTTTCTGTCCTTTTTCCTGATTTGCATTGTGTTTATTTCATTCTCATCAAATATTCTCCATACTGTTTCCAATTATATTTTAAAATATTATATTTAAATTTTCAAGTACTGTATTATTTCTGCAATTATATTTAAGGTTAAATCAGACATATTGAATGTGTCATGGCAATAAAAAATCTATTTCTAATAACATACTTAGAATTTATGTTTAGAATTCATTTTTAGAATTTATGAGCTTAAACAGATACCTTCCTTTCAGTGTTAGTATTTATTAACAAATGACATAAAATTTCTACATTTTAATTTAACACAAAAGCTTGAGCTCAAATTACATATCCATATGGATATGTTTCTGCCTAAAATATAAATTATTTTTAAGATAATGCACTTCATGATTTAGCCTTAAGTAAAAGGCAATTCATTGATAACTAATTATTTTTTCCTACTAAGGATACTTATTTTATTTTATTCATAATTTCTGTACTTTAAAACAGTAAAGAGGAGACTCATATCTCAGCCTATATGGAGCCATGTATAGTCATTATTAAAAAGAAGGTTTTTATTTCTATTTTTATCCTTTTCTCATCTCCTTGTTTCAAAACTAAAACATTTAGTTACTTAATATGAAATTCTAACGTAGAAAGAAATATGATGAAAAAATAAAAAAATCCCAAACTATAATCCAGACATTTGCAGGTAGAACAAAGGATGTATTTGGCTTAGTTTTGAAAGCCCAAGTAGTTGTTACACATAAAATTACATGCATGAAAATTATTTTGAGGTTGTATAGGAAAAATGCCTACTAAAATGTAATGATTAATTGTGAAGATTTATATGTGATGTTTCATTCAATCATAAACTAAGAAAGAAATAAGAACAAGGAGGTTATAAGTCCAAAATGGAAGAAAGCTCTATGGGCTTAAAGTCATTATTCTAGAAAATAAATCCTGCCACATATCACAGGGAATAAACACAGTTAATTTCAGGGTTTGGAAAATGTTTCCTATGAGAGAGAATCCCATTAAACTAGATATGAATTACTTCAAAAGAAAGTCCATGGCAGTGTCAACTGCCATTAACATGACGAATACTTCCCTTCTCATTTCATTATGTTTGTATCAAATTCTGTGATTTTTGTTTATGATCAATAACCAATTTCTTCTAAGAACACTGAGAGGTAACAACCTGGTTTGCTCACAGTAATGATGATTTACTGGAATGTGAGTCATTCCTATTTAATTCAACCTATTGAGTCATCAGTTTTCAGAGGCCCTGATGGGCTTGTTGTATGTATAACTGTCCTTTGGCTAATGGAGATTTGAGTTCCTATCATATTTTAAGCCAAATATTGATTTTAGTTTATAAGACCCAGTTTCCTCCATCAAGTGTGCTCTTAGTAGGAACCAATATGACATAGCTTCATTAGTAGTCAACAGAAGGAGAGACTCAACCAAGGAATGAAAAGGATGCAACTGAATGGGCAATTCTGAGCTCAGCTGATTTTCATGATTAACAATAAAAAATTTACTAAGTTTTCAAAAGTGAATTAATTTAAAATTTTTCTTTTGAATTATTGAAAATATAGGTACATATAAATACATATAATGCATTGAACATAGCATATTAATACATGTAGTAATTCTTTTCTTATCCACTGACATTTTATTACTCTTACTATTCTCTGTCTAGGTTAGTAAGCAACTTTTGTTTTTATTTTACCAAATATGTTTCCTTAAAAATTGTTATTGGAGCTTTGTCTTTTTTATTCTGTGGGGACAAAGCATTTGTTTCAAAAGATATATTGCTTATCATGCTCACGTTTAGTTCCTTGGGATCTATTTTTTCTAAATCTTTGTCCATGACTAAATTCTGATTTAAGGAATTCAGGAATTTAAATACGTGGAATATTTAGAAGTTCTAATAACTGGTCATCAATTACAGCCAGCCCTCACAAAGACTGTTATCAGGATTTTAGCCTAAAAATCTGCATGCAGTTTTTTTTTAAATTGTGGTTCTCTCTTTTTAAAGTGCAACTTCTTTGTGAATCACTGATTATTTTTGTTCCTATTTTTCCTATGAATATTTGAAGTGTATTTTTTTGCATGAGTGTTTTCTAGATCTATGAATGCAGTATTTTCTTGTATATAATTTCTTAAAAATTTATTGAGTGTCTTGTTAATGCAAGGCATTGTCCTAGGCATGATTTGTAGTGATCAGTAGAACATATATAGTCTCTATCCTTGGGGAACGAGGGGAAAAATAGTAAAGCGTTAAATATACATCTAATCCATTACATTTGTGAAACATGCTATAAAGTTCAAGTATAGTGTTTTATGAGTGAAGAGAGGTAACAACCTGGTTTGCTCACAGTAATGATGATTTACTGGAATGTGAGTTTTAAAAGTCATCAGTTTTCAGAGGCCCTGATGGGCTTGTTGTATGTATAACTGTCCTTTGGCTAATGGAGATTTGAGTTCCTATCATATTTTAAGCCAAATATTGATTTTAGTTTATAAGACCCAGTTTCCTCCATCAAGTGTGCTCTTAGTAGGAACCAATATGACATAGCTTCATTAGTAGTCAACAGAAGGAGAGACTCAACCAAGGAATGAAAAGGATGCAACTGAATGGGCAATTCTGAGCTCAGCTGATTTTCATGATTAACAATAAAAAATTTACTAAGTTTTCAAAAGTGAATTAATTTAAAATTTTTCTTTTGAATTATTGAAAATATAGGTACATATAAATACATATAATGCATTGAACATAGCATATTAATACATGTAGTAATTCTTTTCTTATCCACTGACATTTTATTACTCTTACTATTCTCTGTCTAGGTTAGTAAGCAACTTTTGTTTTTATTTTACCAAATATGTTTCCTTAAAAATTGTTATTGGAGCTTTGTCTTTTTTATTCTGTGGGGACAAAGCATTTGTTTCAAAAGATATATTGCTTATCATGCTCACGTTTAGTTCCTTGGGATCTATTTTTTCTAAATCTTTGTCCATGACTAAATTCTGATTTAAGGAATTCAGGAATTTAAATACGTGGAATATTTAGAAGTTCTAATAACTGGTCATCAATTACAGCCAGCCCTCACAAAGACTGTTATCAGGATTTTAGCCTCAAAATCTGCATGCAGTTTTTTTTTAAATTGTGGTTCTCTCTTTTTAAAGTGCAACTTCTTTGTGAATCACTGATTATTTTTGTTCCTATTTTTCCTATGAATATTTGAAGTGTATTTTTTTGCATGAGTGTTTTCTAGATCTATGAATGCAGTATTTTCTTGTATATAATTTCTTAAAAATTTATTGAGTGTCTTGTTAATGCAAGGCATTGTCCTAGGCATGATTTGTAGTGATCAGTAGAACATATATAGTCTCTATCCTTGGGGAACGAGGGGAAAAATAGTAAAGCGTTAAATATACATCTAATCCATTACATTTGTGAAACATGCTATAAAGTTCAAGTATAGTGTTTTATGAGTGAAAAATAGGGTCTGCTCCTTAATGGGACTAATTCATCACTGCCAGAATCTTGATATTGTCTAGCTACCAGCATATAAAAAACATAGGATCAGAATCCTACCTTTGTCCTTTTATAATAAAGATGGCACATGAATAACACAGATTTATCATGGTTCAGCAAATAAGTGTTAAACATAACATGATAATGGTCCTTGTGTTAGTCACTGAAGATCAAAAGGAAGTGAGACTGTGTATGCTTTTTAGAAGTTCATGATATAAAGAGCAGTTATACATGCAAACTGGGCTTCCCCAGTGGCACAGTGGTAAAGAATCTGCCTGCTAATGCAGGAGAGATGCGTGTTTGATCCCTGGGTTGGGAAGATCCCCTGGTATTCTTGCCAGGGAAGTCCCATGAACTGAGGAGTCTGGTGGACTACAGTCCATGGGGTCACAAAGAAACATGACTAAAGTGAATGAGCATGCATGCACTTATATTTGAATATGTTTCAGTCATAAATATTATAGTACTATATGATCTGTGATTGTTAACTACAAGGATGCAGAACAGTATATAAGGTGGAACCTCATAGAGGGAGGGCCAATTATGTTAGACTCATTTTCAACTGTGTCAAGGGTTATTCAACACCTCTCTCATTGTTCTAGACTCAACTCTACATTGTGAATCAGTTACTCCTTCTACCAGATCCTGTCTTTCTCTGCTTCATGGAGATGAGCTTGTTTTTAAATAATACAGCCCTCACAAAGACTGTTATCAGGATTTTAGCCTCAAAATCTGCATGCAGTTTTTTTTTAAATTGTGGTTCTCTCTTTTTAAAGTGCAACTTCTTTGTGAATCACTGATTATTTTTGTTCCTATTTTTCCTATGAATATTTGAAGTGTATTTTTTTGCATGAGTGTTTTCTAGATCTATGAATGCAGTATTTTCTTGTATATAATTTCTTAAAAATTTATTGAGTGTCTTGTTAATGCAAGGCATTGTCCTAGGCATGATTTGTAGTGATCAGTAGAACATATATAGTCTCTATCCTTGGGGAACGAGGGGAAAAATAGTAAAGCGTTAAATATACATCTAATCCATTACATTTGTGAAACATGCTATAAAGTTCAAGTATAGTGTTTTATGAGTGAAAAATAGGGTCTGCTCCTTAATGGGACTAATTCATCACTGCCAGAATCTTGATATTGTCTAGCTACCAGCATATAAAAAACATAGGATCAGAATCCTACCTTTGTCCTTTTATAATAAAGATGGCACATGAATAACACAGATTTATCATGGTTCAGCAAATAAGTGTTAAACATAACATGATAATGGTCCTTGTGTTAGTCACTGAAGATCAAAAGGAAGTGAGACTGTGTATGCTTTTTAGAAGTTCATGATATAAAGAGCAGTTATACATGCAAACTGGGCTTCCCCAGTGGCACAGTGGTAAAGAATCTGCCTGCTAATGCAGGAGAGATGCGTGTTTGATCCCTGGGTTGGGAAGATCCCCTGGTATTCTTGCCAGGGAAGTCCCATGAACTGAGGAGTCTGGTGGACTACAGTCCATGGGGTCACAAAGAAACATGACTAAAGTGAATGAGCATGCATGCACTTATATTTGAATATGTTTCAGTCATAAATATTATAGTACTATATGATCTGTGATTGTTAACTACAAGGATGCAGAACAGTATATAAGGTGGAACCTCATAGAGGGAGGGCCAATTATGTTAGACTCATTTTCAACTGTGTCAAGGGTTATTCAACACCTCTCTCATTGTTCTAGACTCAACTCTACATTGTGAATCAGTTACTCCTTCTACCAGATCCTGTCTTTCTCTGATTCATGGAGATGAGCTTCCTAAAAACAATACCCCGCAAATTTCCCATTCAAAATTCACATTTTCAGGTAACACAATCTAAGATAATACTGGCTCAAATCCCAGCACATACATTTCTTTAAAATATATCTTATTGGGGTTTTTTTTATTGTTTTTTTTTTTAACTTTTATTTTGCTTTTAACTTTTACAGAGGTTTGTTGTTTATAGATATGTATGTTCCCACGTTAGTCATACGTATATCCCCCACTTCCCACCCTGCTGACCATCACATAGCACCCCTGAAGGATCCCCTTTTCTCACAGAGAAATGACTATAGCAACTTTCTTCACATATGATAGTACAGGCCTTCATGCTACTTCCTTTATGCCTCCCACCCACTATTCCTTCCCCACAATGTCCATATGTCCACTGTCCATGTCTGTCTTTCCATCGCTTCACTGCATGTGCCATCATCACCATCTTACTAGATTCCATATATATGTGTTAGTATATTGTACTTGTACTTCTGTTTTTGACTGACTTCACTTTTGATGATACGTTCTAGATCCAGCCACCTCATTAGGGCTGATTCTTCTGCATTTATTTTTACAGCTGTGTAGTATATTAGTATTCCATTGTATATATGTACCAGGGCTTTTGTATCCATTCGCTCATCGATAGGCATCTAGGTTGCTTCCATGTTCTAGCTATTGTATAGAGAGCTGCAATGAACATTGAAGTACAGGTGCTTCTTTCAGATTTGATTTCATCAGGGTATAAGCCTAAGAGTGGGATTGCTGGGTCATAGGGTGCTTCTATTTTTAGGTTTTTAAGGAATCTCTAGACTTTCTTCCATAGAGGCTGTATCAATTTACATTCCCACCAGCAGTGCAGGACGGTTCCCTTTTCTCTGCACCCTCTCCAGCATTTATTGTCTGTTGATTTGTGGATGATGGCCATTCTGACGGGTGTGAGGTGATATCTCATTGTAGTTTTGATTTACATTTCTCTAATTATAAGTGAAGGTGAGCATCATTCATGTGTTTTGGGGCCATCTGTATGTTGTGTTTGGAGAGGTGTCTGTTTAGATATTTTTCCCATTTTTTGATTGGGTTGTTCATTTTTCCAGTGCTGAGTTGTCTGAGTTGCTTGTAGATTTTGGAGATTATTTCTTTGTCTGTTGTTTCATTTGGTGTGATTTTCTCCCACTCTGTGGGGTGTCTGTTCAGCTTTTTTGTAGTTTCTTTTGCTGTACAAAAGCTTTTAAGTTTCATTAGGTCTCACATGTTCATTTCCTTTTTAGTTCCGCTATTCTAGTAGGTGAGTCAGAGAAGATCTTACTTTGATTTATGTCCTTGAGTGTGTTGCCTATATTCCTCTCCAAGAGTTTCAGGGTTTCTGGTCTTACATTTAAGTCTTTACTCCATTTTAAGTTGATCTTAGTGTATGGTGTCAGGGAATGTTCCAACTTCATTTTTTTGCATGTAGCTGTCCAATTTTCCCAGCACCATTTATTGAAGAGGCTGTCGTCCCATTTTAGATGTTCGTCTCCTTTGTCAAAAATGAGGTATCCATGGGTTCATGCGCCTATCTCTGGTTTCTCTATCTTGTTCCCTTGATCTATAGTTCTGTTTTTGTGCCAGTACCATACTGTCTTGATGACTTACTTTGTAGTAGAGTCTG
Organism: Tragulus kanchil; assembly: GCA_022376925.1. Taxonomy (NCBI): domain Eukaryota; kingdom Metazoa; phylum Chordata; class Mammalia; order Artiodactyla; family Tragulidae; genus Tragulus; species Tragulus kanchil. The sequence continues at coordinate 62,849,171 of JAIOJX010000029.1, read as the reverse complement.
AAATTGGGGAGGCTGATCCCTCCAGCTCCATTCTTCTTCCTCAGGATTGCTTTGGCTCTTCGAGGCCTTTTGTGTTTCCATATGAACTGTGTTATTCTTTGGTCTAGTTCTGTGAAGAATGTCATTGGAAGTTTGATAGTGATTGCATTGAATCTGTAGGTGACATTTGGTAGTATGGTCATTTTCACAATATTGATTCTTCCGACCCAGGAACATGGAATATCTCTCCAGATATCTGTTTAAGTCTTCTTTAATATCTCTCATGAATGTCTTGTAATTTTCAGTGTACAGTTCTTTGGTTTCTTTGGGTAGGTTTATTCCTAGATATTTGATTCTTTTGGTTGCGATGGTGAAGGGGATTGCCTCTTTGATTTCATTTTCTGATTTTTCATTGTTTGTGTATAGGAATGCCAGTGATTTCTGTGTGTTGACTTTGTATCCTGCAACTTTGCTGAATTTGTTGATTAGCTCTAGTAGCTTTGTAATAGAGTCTTTGGGATTTTCTATGTATAATATCATGTCGTCTGCAAAAAGAGAGAGCTTGACTTCTTCCTTTCCAATCTGGATTCCTTTGATTTCTTTCTCTTCTCTTATTGTCATTGCTAGAATTTCCAGGACTATGTTGAATAGTAATGGTGAAAGTGGACACCCCTGTCTTGTTCCTGATCTTAGAGGGAATGCTTTCAGTTTTTCACCATTGAGGATAATGTTCGCTGTGGGCTTCTCATAGATGACTTTTATTATGTTGAGATATCTTCTATGCCCATTTTCTGAAGAGTTTTTATAATAAATGGATGTTGTACTTTGTCGAAGGCTTTTTCTGCATCTATTGAGATGATCATGTCATTTTTGTCTCTCAAATTGTTGATATGGTGTATCACATTGATTGATTTGCGGATATTGAAGAATCCTTGCATGCCTGGGATTGAACCTGACTTGATCGTGATGTATGAGCTTTTTGATGTGTCGTTGAATTCTGTTTGCTAGGATTTTGTTGAGGATTTTGGCGTCTAGATTCATCAGTGAAATCGGCCTATAATTTTCTTTTTTTGTGTTGTCTTTTTCTGACTTTGATATCAGGGTGATGGAGGCCTCGTAGAATGTATTTGGAAGTTTTCCTTCCTGTGTAATTTTTTGGACGAGTTTGAGAAGGACAGGCACTACTTCTTCTTTAAATGTTTGGTAGAATTCACCTGTGAAGCCATCTGGCCCTGAGCTTTTATTTTTGGGTAAATTTTTAATCACAAATTCGATTTCTGAGCTTGTGATTAGGTTGTTCAAAATTTCTGTTTCTTCCTGGCTCAGTCTTGGGAGATTAATCTTCCCCAAGAAACTGTCCATTTCTTCCAGGTTGTCCAGTTTGTTGCCATATAGATGTTCATAATAGTCTCTTAGAATCCTTTGGATTTCTGCATTATCTGTTGTAATTTCTCCTTTTTCCTTTTTGATTTTGTTGATCTGGATCTTCTCTCCTTTTTTCTTGATGAGTCTGGCCAGAGGTTTTTCAATTTTTTATACCTTTTCAAAGAACCAGCTTTTCGTTTTATTTATCTTTACTATTGTTTCTTTCATTTCTTTTTCATTTATTTCTATTCTAATCTTTATAATTTCTCTTCTTCTGCTAACTTTGGGGTGTTTCTGTTCCTCTTTCTCCAATTGTTTTAAGTGCAGGGTTAGGTCGTCTATTTGAGATTTTCCTAGTTTCCTGAGGTAGTATTGAATTGCTATAAACTTTCCTCTTAGAACTGCTTTTGCAGCATCCCATAGGTTTTGCACTGTCGTGTGTTCATTGTCATTTTATTCTAGGAATTTTTTAAATTTCTCCTTTGATTTGCTCGGTAATCATTTGGTTTTTTAGGTATGTGTTGTTTAATCTCCATGTGTTTGTGTTTTTAGTGGGTTTTTTTTCTGTAGTCGATCTCTAGTCTCATTGCATTGTGGTCCGAGAAGATGGTTGATATAATTTCAGTTTTCTTGAATTGATTGAGGTTAGATTTGTGGCCCAAGATGTGGTCTGTCCTGGAGAATGTTCCATGAGCACTTGAGAAGAAAGTGTATTCTTCTGCTTTTGGATGAAAGATCCTAAAGATATCAATGAGGTCCATCTCTTCTAGTGTGGCATTTAAGGCTTGTGTTTCTTTATTGATTATCTGTTTGGATGATCTGTGCATTGGTGTGAGAACAGTGTTAAAGTCTCCTACTATTACTGTGTTATTGTCAATTTCTTCTTTTATGTCTGAAAGTGTTTATCTTATGTATTAGGGTGCCCCTGTGTTGGGTGCATAGATACTTATGATTATTACGTCTTCCTCTTGGATCGATCCCTTGATCATTATGTAGTGTCCTGCCTTGTCTCTTCTAATCTTTATTGTGAGGTCTATTTTGTCTGATATGAGGACTGCTACTCCAGCTTTCTTTTGATTTCCATTTGCATGGAATATCTTTTTCCAGCCTCTCACTTTCAGTCTATGAGTGTCTCTAGGTCTGAAGTGAGTTTCCTGGAGGCAGCACATGTATGGATCATGGTTTTAAATCCATTCAGCCAGTCTTTGTCTTTTGGTTGGGGCATTTAGTCCATTTACATTCAAAGTAATTACTGATACAAATGATCCTCTTGTCATCCTCTTAGATGTTATGATGGTTTTGTTTTGTGGATCTTCTTCTTCTGTTATACTTGGTGTCTATATAAGTCCCTTTAACACTTGTTGTAAGGCTGGTTTGGTGTGACTAAATTCTTTTAATTTTTGCTTGTCTGTAAAGCTTTTGATTTCTTCATCAATTTTTCAATGAGATCCTTGCAGGGTAGAGGATTCTTGGTTGCAGATTATTCTGTTTCAGTGCTTTAAGTATGTCTTCCATTCCCTTCTGGCCTGCAGAGTTTCTGTTGAAAGATCAGCTGTTAAACGTATGGGCTTTCCCTTGTATGTCACTAATTGCTTTTCCTTTGCTGCTTTGAGAATTCTGTCTTTGTGTTTAATTTGTGTTAGCTTCATTACTATGTGTCTTGGTGTGTTTCTTCTCGGGTTGATTCCGTATGGTACTCTTTGTGCTTCTTGGACTTGATTGACTATTTCTTTTCCCATGTTGGGGAAATTTTCAACTATAATTTCTTCAAAATTTTTCTCATATCCTTTCTTTTTTTCTTCTTCTCCTGGAACCCCTATAATTCAAATATTGGTGCATTTTATATTATCTCAGAGTTCTCTGAGGCTATCCTGTGCTCTTTTCATTCTTTGAGCTTGCTTCTGTTTTTCAGCAGTTACTTCCACCATTCTATCTTCCAGCTCACTTATCCGGTCTTCTGTCTCAGATACTCTGCTCTGATTCCTTCTACAGTGTTTTTAAGTACAGCAATTGAGTTGTTTGTCTCTGTCAGTTTTTTTGTAAGCTCTTGTATTTCTTTATTCACTGTGTTAGTTGTGTCTTGCGATTTCTCTAACATTCTGTTTTCAGTGTTTTTGATCATCTTTACTGTCATTCTTCCGAATTGACTTTCAGAAAGTCCATGCAAATCCTCTTCATTGATTTGAACTTGGGTGTTTGTAGATTGTTCCTTCATTTGTGTGGAGTTTCTCTGCCGTTTCATTGTTATCATTAATTTTTCAACTCTGTTTGGGGTTTCCTTTTCCCAGACTTTGAGTTACATCTGTTGGTGCTTGTTGTTTGGAAGTGGCTTCTTATTCTGGGTGATGCTTGTGGTTCGGTGATGTCACGAGTTGCATACAAGTGCTTGCCTTTGTTGGCATTCTCACTATTTATTGCTCTCTAGTATTAGGCGTTCTCTAGTATTGTAGTGTTTTGGAGTCAGTGCTCCCTTTCTAAAGCCCTGGGGCTTGTTGCTTGACCAGGGAATGAAGATTTCATGGCTGGTTTGTTATGGCATTAAAATGATATTAAAACATATATACGTGAATGAGAAACAGAAGGTATACCTTTGACAAATGGCAATTAAAATATTATGCAAATGCTATCTAGTTTATTGAATTATACACACAAACATATACAGCTGTAACGTAACCCAAACATTCCAACCAAAAATACAGTACAATACGTTAGCACGGCGAATAGAGAAAACCAAGAATGATATCCACCAGTTAATAACCAAACTAAGTAGAGCACAAATTGGAGAACAATGCTAGAGAAGGGTCCCCATTGGGGATAAGCAAAGAGGACAGAACAGACTAAGAAATATAGTGGGGAAAGGGAAAAAGAAAAAGGGAGGATAGAAGAGAAATATGGAATAATATTGCAAAGTTAAATATAGGGAGATAAAGATTTGTATGTATTAGAGTTTAGTGCTGTAGGCAAAGAGCATCAGAGAAAGTAAAGAAAGAGTTATAGAGGAAGTGGTAGTACTAATACAAAATTTCAAAATCTAAACAGCGATAAGTATATAGAAAAAAACCCCAAATCCCCACAGAACCATAAAAGTTCAATGTGGAACCAGAAGTTTATACCAAAATTAAATGTGTGGTTTAAAAGGAAAAAAAAAAAAAACCGATAAAAAATTATGTAAACTTGAATATATTCAGTCTTACTGATAAGATTAGTAGCTTCAATAGAATTCAATGGAGGAAATAAACAAACACACCCCCATGCACACACACACACACACACACAAAAGGAGGGGGCGCTGAGGGGGTTTGGAAAAAAGGGAAAAAACAATTGAAAACAAAACAAAACGAAACCAAAAAAGCAATAAAAAAGAATAAGAAATAATAAAATCCAATTTAAAAAATCCAGCAGTAACTCCAGCTTCAGACAAAACGTGGAAATAGTGTTTATGTTCTGTCTCTTGCTGACTATTCAGGAATTATCAGTCTTTTTCTTGCCTCTGGCAGTGTTTGGATCTGAGTAGACCTCTTTGCTTGTTTATTTAGGCCTATTCCAGAACTAAAAGTCTCACCCAGGCTGGCCCTGGGAGTTTCTTAATCCTTAATCCAAATCCCTTTTCTTACTGGGTGGAGTTAAATTCCCTCCCTGTACTTTGACCAGCAGCCCTGTAGTCAGACCAGCAGTCAAACTACAGTAGGGAAAATGGCGTCTCTCTCCCAAAGGATTTATTCCCACACACTCTATGAGAAGCACTTCCACATTGACCCTGACCCTGCTACAGGCCACCGTCGACCCCCACCACCGCGGAGATGTTAGATTACTCAGAGGTGAGTCTGGCTCAGTCTCCTGCAGGATCGCTATTCCCCTCTCCTGGGTCATGGTGCACACAGAGTTTCCAGTCCTACTTGGCATCTCCGGTGAATTGTAACCTCCTTCAAAGGGAACTGAGTGCCGTCCTTCTGAGGACTGCTCAAGGGCACTTCTAGCTCAAGGGGGCACTTGGACCCTCCAAAGCAAGTCTGGCTCAGTCCCTTGTGGGCTTTACCGCTCCTTTCCCGGTTCTTGATCTGCAACAGGCTTTGTGCCTTTGGCCCACCGGGCCTCTCTGGTGGGTATGAGGTTTGACTTTTAAAAGCGCGATTGTGCCCTTCCTACCATCTTGTTGTGGCTTCTCCTTTGTTATTCGTTGTGGGGTATCTTTTTGGTAATCAGATGCAACCTCCTCCTGTCGATGGTTTTGCAGGAACTCGTTGCAATTCAGGCGATTTTGCTGGAGAGATGAGTGCACGTCTTTCTACGCTGACGTCTTAGCTCCACCCCCTAAAATATATTTTATTGGTTAAATGAAAAAATATTGTATTTATGGGGCTTATGACATACAGAGATGTGGAGTGTTTCACCATAAAAGTATAAAGAAGAAGTCCTAATAGAAATATACTGTTATACATTCTTACATTAAAATCGAAGAGATGCAATAATACTTGAGGAAGATTGTGATAAGATGCATATTGCGCATCTTATAGTGTCTATGTTATAAACTTATAAGCTATAGCTAGTAAGATAAGACCGTGGTAGGGAAAAATGGATAATGAAGATATTTAAATAGTCAAAAAGAATTTGTGGACAAAGAACAAAAGCTAGGGTCACTTTCTTCTGTGGTACTGGCCACGGAGGTGGCAGCCATCTCTTTGACATCAGGGCCGCCCTCAACCCTCTCATGAAGAAAAAGATCCTCAAAAGAGGAGCAATACATTTATCTAGCACCAGTCACACCAGTCAAACTACAGTAGGGAAAATGGCGTCTCTCTCCCAAAGGATTTATTCCCACACACTCTATGAGAAGCACTTCCACATTGACCCTGACCCTGCTACAGGCCACCGTCGACCCCCACCACCGCGGAGATGTTAGATTACTCAGAGGTGAGTCTGGCTCAGTCTCCTGCAGGATCGCTATTCCCCTCTCCTGGGTCATGGTGCACACAGAGTTTCCAGTCCTACTTGGCATCTCCGGTGAATTGTAACCTCCTTCAAAGGGAACTGAGTGCCGTCCTTCTGAGGACTGCTCAAGGGCACTTCTAGCTCAAGGGGGCACTTGGACCCTCCAAAGCAAGTCTGGCTCAGTCCCTTGTGGGCTTTACCGCTCCTTTCCCGGTTCTTGATCTGCAACAGGCTTTGTGCCTTTGGCCCACCGGGCCTCTCTGGTGGGTATGAGGTTTGACTTTTAAAAGCGCGATTGTGCCCTTCCTACCATCTTGTTGTGGCTTCTCCTTTGTTATTCGTTGTGGGGTATCTTTTTGGTAATCAGATGCAACCTCCTCCTGTCGATGGTTTTGCAGGAACTCGTTGCAATTCAGGCGATTTTGCTGGAGAGATGAGTGCACGTCTTTCTACGCTGACGTCTTAGCTCCACCCCCTAAAATATATTTTATTGGTTAAATGAAAAAATATTGTATTTATGGGGCTTATGACATACAGAGATGTGGAGTGTTTCACCATAAAAGTATAAAGAAGAAGTCCTAATAGAAATATACTGTTATACATTCTTACATTAAAATCGAAGAGATGCAATAATACTTGAGGAAGATTGTGATAAGATGCATATTGCGCATCTTATAGTGTCTATGTTATAAACTTATAAGCTATAGCTAGTAAGATAAGACCGTGGTAGGGAAAAATGGATAATGAAGATATTTAAATAGTCAAAAAGAATTTGTGGACAAAGAACAAAAGCTAGGGGTCACTTTCTTCTGTGGTACTGGCCACGGAGGTGGCAGCCATCTCTTTGACATCAGGGCCGCCCTCAACCCTCTCATGAAGAAAAAAGATCCTCAAAAAGAGGAGCAATACATTTATCTAGCACCAGTCACACCAGTCATGTGAAAAGTAAATGGAACTGGCAGAAACCAAGAGGCATTAACAGTAAGGTGCACAAAAAATTTAGGGGCCAGATCTTGATGTCAAACATCAGTTATCAGAGAAACAAGAAAACAAAGCACGTACTGCCCAGTGGCTTTTGGAAGTTTCACATGTCAAGGAGCTTAAAGTGCTGCTGATGTGTACCATACATTACTGTGCTGTGATCTCTCACATTGTTTCCTCCAAAAAATGCAAAGCCACTGGGGAAAGTGCAGCCTGACTGGCCATCAGAGTCACAAATCCCAATGCCAGTCTGCACAGCAGAGAAAATGAATAGACAACTTGTGTGCATTCTTTTTTTTTTTTTTTTTTTAATTATTATTATTTTTTAAACCTTTATTTTACTTTTAACTTTTACAGAGTTTTGTTGTTCACAGACATGCATGTTCTCAGATTAGTCACATATATATCCCCCCCTTCCCTCCCCTCCCGACCATCACACAGCACCCCTGAAGGATCCCCTTTTCTCACAGAGCAATGACTAGAGCTATTTTCTTCACTTATGATAGTACAGGCCTTCATGCTACTTCCTTTACGCCTCTCACCCACTGTTCCTTCCCCACAATGCCCATATGTCCACTGTCCATGTCTGTCTTTCTGTCGCTTCACTGCATGTGCCATCATCACCATCCTACTAGATTCCATATATATGTGTTAATATACTGTATTTGTCCTTCTCTTTCTGACTGACTTGTGTGCATTCTTTATTTGTATTAATAAAACCATAAAACTCAGAAGTATACATATGATATAAATTGAAAGCAAATAGCCAGGTCATACTTAAAAACAACCATAAAAATTATTACATTAATAATGAATGCTCTAAACTCTCCAAATAGAACCCAAAATTATCTTAAGCATAGCTAGATAAGCCCGTGGTAGGGAAAAATGGATAATGAAGATATTTAAATAGTCAAAAGAATTTGTGGACAAAGAACAAAAGCTAGGGGTCACTTTCTTCTGTGGTACTGGCCACGGAGGTGGCAGCCATCTCTTTGACATCAGGGCCGCCCTCAACCCTCTCATGAAGAAAAAAGATCCTCAAAAAGAGGAGCAATACATTTATCTAGCACCAGTCACACCAGTCATGTGAAAAGTAAATGGAACTGGCAGAAACCAAGAGGCATTAACAGTAAGGTGCACAAAAAATTTAGGGGCCAGATCTTGATGTCAAACATCAGTTATCAGAGAAACAAGAAAACAAAGCACGTACTGCCCAGTGGCTTTTGGAAGTTTCACATGTCAAGGAGCTTAAAGTGCTGCTGATGTGTACCATACATTACTGTGCTGTGATCTCTCACATTGTTTCCTCCAAAAAATGCAAAGCCACTGGGGAAAGTGCAGCCTGACTGGCCATCAGAGTCACAAATCCCAATGCCAGTCTGCACAGCAGAGAAAATGAATAGACAACTTGTGTGCATTCTTTTTTTTTTTTTTTTTTTAATTATTATTATTTTTTAAACCTTTATTTTACTTTTAACTTTTACAGAGTTTTGTTGTTCACAGACATGCATGTTCTCAGATTAGTCACATATATATCCCCCCCTTCCCTCCCCTCCCGACCATCACACAGCACCCCTGAAGGATCCCCTTTTCTCACAGAGCAATGACTAGAGCTATTTTCTTCACTTATGATAGTACAGGCCTTCATGCTACTTCCTTTACGCCTCTCACCCACTGTTCCTTCCCCACAATGCCCATATGTCCACTGTCCATGTCTGTCTTTCTGTCGCTTCACTGCATGTGCCATCATCACCATCCTACTAGATTCCATATATATGTGTTAATATACTGTATTTGTCCTTCTCTTTCTGACTGACTTGTGTGCATTCTTTATTTGTATTAATAAAACCATAAAACTCAGAAGTATACATATGATATAAATTGAAAGCAAATAGCCAGGTCATACTTAAAAACAACCATAAAAATTATTACATTAATAATGAATGCTCTAAACTCTCCAAATAGAAGCCAAAGAATATTGCACTGGATTTAAAAACTAAATTCAGTTGCATGTCGCCTAGGAAAAACATCAACTTTAAATTTGAAGTTACAGACTATCTAAGAGAAGAATGGCAAAATATACAGAGTAGTCCTCATAACCAGGAATATTAACAAAGATGAGAAGGAGCATTTTATGAAAGTAAAAGTGTCAATTCAACATGAAAATAAAACAATTCTTAATCTCTAATAACAGAGATTCATAAATCTAGACAGCAAAAATCAAAAAAAGTCTATGGACAGAATTAGGCAAATCCATAATTATGCTTGAAATTTCTGCAGAAAATTACTAAGGATATAAAAGACTTGAATAAATTATCAGTTCACAGGTCATACTTGAAATTTGTAGAATAATTTATCTGGCAATGGAACATAGAAAGTTTTTTCAAAGAGTGCATTCAACAAGTGGGACATAAAATTGATTAATGTTTAATTAAATATAAGATACTAAACAATTGTTTGAGACACCTTTTATCTGATTCACACTAAATGGGCATGTTGTGAAAATGATTCCTTAATGGTTATCCAGACTTTCAAGTACACACATCACTTATCAAAGATAACTGGAGCAATTTCAGCTTAAAAACAGGACTTCCTGTTTGCTTACTACTATAGTAGTCTTGACTACATTACTTGGAAATGCCCTGTAACTAACTTTCTGTTCCTTAACTGGTGGAGCACATTGTCTCCAATGTGGATGCCTTGGATACCTTGTAATTTTAAGAAAGGGATTCCAAGGAATTTTATGCCATTTTAAGTTTGTCACTTAGATGTGATTATCCTAGAAAATATAGTGTCTTTTCCCCCAACTCACTTTTTATCTATTAATTATATTTAAACTAATTACTGTATCTTAGTACTTGGGCTCAGAAGTATATATCCTGTTGATTATGTGATTTTTAGAATGTATGATTCGTTTGGCTTATTCCCTAGCATCATCTTCCTGGGCTTTAAGTTGCATTAATTTGGGGCAGTTCATCATGATGGTGTTTTTCTTATTATAACCTATTTAGTAGTTTTTTCCTCTAAGATCACAAACATTTTCTTTGATGTTTTCTTAAACTGTGCTGTATCCAAACAACAAATTGAGGCAAATTACTGGGCATACAACATTTATGAATCTCAAGAAAACCTGCTGAGCTACCTAGGACACAAGAATACATTTTATATGAACCCATGTATGTATTTTACAGAATAGGCAGACCTAATCCATAGTAATAGAACGTTAGTTGGTGCCTAGACCAGAAATGAGGGTACGTAAAATGCCAAACAATAGAAAAAAAAACTGGTAGAGTAGGGGAGGCAATGGGAATTTTCTGTATCTTGACAAAGGTTCATGATCAAATAGGTGCATACATTTTACCAGCTCACCAAATAGCAAGCTTAAAATAGGTGCTTCCTTGGAACTTTCCTGGTGGTCTAGTGACTAAACCTCTGTGTTTTCAGTGCAGGAAGCCTGGGTTCAATCCCTGGTCAGGGAACTAGATCCCACATACTGAAACTAAGACCCAGCACAGCCAAATAAATAAACAAAAATAAATATTTTAAAAAATTAAAAATAGATTATATTGCATGTAAATCACAGTTCAGTAAAGTTAATGAGTAAAACAAAGCAAAAGCAAAAAGCTACTGTGTTGAAAGAATGGAATAAGAGGGATGAGCTGTGAATAGTCTGAACAATGTTGGTTTAAATAATGAAAATGTAAAACAAGAAGAAAGATTTAGGATGAGTTTTGAAGGCATGAAAGTTGATAACTTTCTGTTCCTTAACTGGTGGAGCACATTGTCTCCAATGTGGATGCCTTGGATACCTTGTAATTTTAAGAAAGGGATTCCAAGGAATTTTATGCCATTTTAAGTTTGTCACTTAGATGTGATTATCCTAGAAAATATAGTGTCTTTTCCCCCAACTCACTTTTTATCTATTAATTATATTTAAACTAATTACTGTATCTTAGTACTTGGGCTCAGAAGTATATATCCTGTTGATTATGTGATTTTTAGAATGTATGATTCGTTTGGCTTATTCCCTAGCATCATCTTCCTGGGCTTTAAGTTGCATTAATTTGGGGCAGTTCATCATGATGGTGTTTTTCTTATTATAACCTATTTAGTAGTTTTTTCCTCTAAGATCACAAACATTTTCTTTGATGTTTTCTTAAACTGTGCTGTATCCAAACAACAAATTGAGGCAAATTACTGGGCATACAACATTTATGAATCTCAAGAAAACCTGCTGAGCTACCTAGGACACAAGAATACATTTTATATGAACCCATGTATGTATTTTACAGAATAGGCAGACCTAATCCATAGTAATAGAACGTTAGTTGGTGCCTAGGCCAGAAATGAGGGTACGTAAAATGCCAAACAATAGAAAAAAAAACTGGTAGAGTAGGGGAGGCAATGGGAATTTTCTGTATCTTGACAAAGGTTCATGATCAAATAGGTGCATACATTTTACCAGCTCACCAAATAGCAAGCTTAAAATAGGTGCTTCCTTGGAACTTTCCTGGTGGTCTAGTGACTAAACCTCTGTGTTTTCAGTGCAGGAAGCCTGGGTTCAATCCCTGGTCAGGGAACTAGATCCCACATACTGAAACTAAGACCCAGCACAGCCAAATAAATAAACAAAAATAAATATTTTAAAAAATTAAAAATAGATTATATTGCATGTAAATCACAGTTCAGTAAAGTTAATGAGTAAAACAAAGCAAAAGCAAAAAGCTACTGTGTTGAAAGAATGGAATAAGAGGGATGAGCTGTGAATAGTCTGAACAATGTTGGTTTAAATAATGAAAATGTAAAACAAGAAGAAAGATTTAGGATGAGTTTTGAAGGCAAATTGTACATGATATGTTGATAACTTATATATGTACATTTGATAGTAAGGATTCTGATGGATAATGAGAAATAAGGAAAATCCCTGAAAGCTTGGTTTAAATTAAATGGAGTTATTTATCAAAAAGGTTAATCTGAGAAAGGAGCTAGTTTGGTAGTTGTATGGAAAATCAAGGGTTCATCTTGACTGTGTTAATTTTAAGAAGGTTTTTTCTTTTTTTTTTTTCATTTTGGCCTCTATTATTGTTTTTTTATTTTATTATTTATTTTCATCCATCTTTATTCTGTGGCCTATGTGGGCCTCCCATTGCAGTGGCCTTTCTCCTTGCAGAGCACTGGCTCCTAATTGGACACACTGGTCAAGCCACCCCACGGCATGTGGGATCTTCCCAGGCCAGGGATCAAACTGGTGCCCCTTGCAATGCAAGGCAGACTCTTTACCCACTGGACCACCAGAGAAGCCCTTAAGATGCTTTTTAAACCAACTGTGGACAAATATCCAGTGGGAGTTGTGTATATTGTTGTCCTGGAGTAGTAGGACATGTTTGGATATTAAGGTAAAGATGTGGAAATCATAGCAAACAAGTTCTGTGTAAAGCTTAAGACTTGAAAAATGTCACCTAGAGAGCCTAGGATATTTTATGTTTGAGGAGGAGAAGAGGAAGCAACAAACAAGACTGAGATGAAACAGCTAAGCATGAGGCACTCAGTTGCACACAGGGTCCTAGACATTAAAAAATCAGAGAGTTTTAGGAAGAAAGGTGCCTTCCTTGGAACTTTCCTGGTGGTCTAGTGACTAAACCTCTGTGTTTTCAGTGCAGGAAGCCTGGGTTCAATCCCTGGTCAGGGAACTAGATCCCACATACTGAAACTAAGACCCAGCACAGCCAAATAAATAAACAAAAATAAATATTTTAAAAAATTAAAAATAGATTATATTGCATGTAAATCACAGTTCAGTAAAGTTAATGAGTAAAACAAAGCAAAAGCAAAAAGCTACTGTGTTGAAAGAATGGAATAAGAGGGATGAGCTGTGAATAGTCTGAACAATGTTGGTTTAAATAATGAAAATGTAAAACAAGAAGAAAGATTTAGGATGAGTTTTGAAGGCAAATTGTACATGATATGTTGATAACTTATATATGTACATTTGATAGTAAGGATTCTGATGGATAATGAGAAATAAGGAAAATCCCTGAAAGCTTGGTTTAAATTAAATGGAGTTATTTATCAAAAAGGTTAATCTGAGAAAGGAGCTAGTTTGGTAGTTGTATGGAAAATCAAGGGTTCATCTTGACTGTGTTAATTTTAAGAAGGTTTTTTCTTTTTTTTTTTTCATTTTGGCCTCTATTATTGTTTTTTTTATTTTATTATTTATTTTCATCCATCTTTATTCTGTGGCCTATGTGGGCCTCCCATTGCAGTGGCCTTTCTCCTTGCAGAGCACTGGCTCCTAATTGGACACACTGGTCAAGCCACCCCACGGCATGTGGGATCTTCCCAGGCCAGGGATCAAACTGGTGCCCCTTGCAATGCAAGGCAGACTCTTTACCCACTGGACCACCAGAGAAGCCCTTAAGATGCTTTTTAAACCAACTGTGGACAAATATCCAGTGGGAGTTGTGTATATTGTTGTCCTGGAGTAGTAGGACATGTTTGGATATTAAGGTAAAGATGTGGAAATCATAGCAAACAAGTTCTGTGTAAAGCTTAAGACTTGAAAAATGTCACCTAGAGAGCCTAGGATATTTTATGTTTGAGGAGGAGAAGAGGAAGCAACAAACAAGACTGAGATGAAACAGCTAAGCATGCAGGCACTCAGTTACAAGCACACAGGGTCCTAGACATTAAAAAAATCAGAGAGTTTTAGGAAGAAAGGTGAACAGCTATGTTGAAAACAGTGGAAAGGTCTGGTTAAGGAATGAACAGTGACCAACGCATACTTTTTTTTTTATCAGTGACCCTGACAAGATTTCTGTCTGGAATCGAAGGGATGAAAGCCTCATTGGACTGGATGTGGAAGATTATATGACGTAACTATTTATCAAGAAAGTTTACAGTGAACTGGGAAGGAATGAAACAGTGGTAGGAAGTTAATTCAGGTCAAGGTCGTGGGAGGTTTTATTTGATTTGTTTTTTTTTTTTTTTTTTAAATAGTGCTTAGTTGTATCTGGTTGTTAATATTCCATCAAGAAATGAGAAATGTTTGATGCAGGAGAGTAAGTGTTTGAAGAAGGTCTTTAAGAAGACAATGGATGCAAACCCCAAATGGATGAATTTAATATGTATTTAAAGCATTATTTCATTTTGGGATATATAGGATCATGCTAAGAGAATGTGCTCAATAGAGCCAAAAGAAAATCAGCAAAGATTTGGCTCAAGTTTGACTAATTTGGTTAACTTTCTCTGATTTCTCTTTTGGTTTGGAATACAGAATTTTCCCAGGTGTATATATTCTTCAGGAGTATCTTGCCTTAAGTAACTACTAAAGAGTGAAAATGAAAGAAATGCATTTTTCTAAGGGTTACACTATTTGAGGTTGTATTTATCAAAGGAAAAAAACATATAACAGTTTTATCCTGATGGAAAAACAAAAAAGAATGTAGAAACAAAAGGGAGAATCTGAGAATTTGCTTGTGGGGTCTTATGTTCAAAACAACATAGTTCTTGGAAAATCTGCAGGCACATAAACAGTCATTCCCAGTCCTGTGGTCTACAGAGCACAGGACCCTGTTATGTGTCACAAAATTACACACTAGTCACTTACTGGTGTGTTGGATTTCTATAGTCAGTTTTTGAACGGCATTTAGAACTAATGACACTCTTCATCTAATGTGTTGCATGGAGCCAGTGAAATATTTAAGAGCTAGAGCAAGAAATGAGGGAAAACTGTGATTTTAAACTCCCATGAAACAAAAGATGTCTTACAAAAAAGAAGAAAACTTGAGATTGTGAAAACGGGAGGTCATGTCTAAGAAAAAAAATAAAGTGAAAAAAGCAAATTATTTTCACAAATACTTGCCTTTAAGATTTTAGTACTTCCACTTGGGTGATTACCAAAATCATGATAGGATCTCCTACTCTTGCTGGTAGATCTGATGGGCCATTTGCTTGCTCATTCTCCTTCCTCCTTCAAACAGTGATAACTCTGAAACAGGTATATGGGTTAGGGTCCTTTAGGTGGAAATTACTGAACACTCTAAAAGTGGCTTAAACCATGAGAATAATGTGAATGTGCTGTATTAAGCAGCAAGAAGTCCCAAGGGAGATTCTATCTATAAAAGTTGACTACCTCTTTGGCTCCATGGTGTGAGGGTTCCCAGTCACCCTCTCTGGGAGTCTCTGGACTTTCCCCTTTTGGTCTCCAAAAGAATACAAATAGCTCCTAACACAGAGGCCTCACCTGACAGTGCCAAAGTTAACAGATGAATCTCTATTTTATTTCCCCTTCTTTAATTATTAGGAAAAAAACTCCCAGAAGCCTCTACCTAGACTACGCTTTTTGTCCTATTTTTCCAAAGGAAATGAAATTATATTGACTGACACAGACTGATGAACATTTACCCCTGGGGATAGGAAACCACCCCCTCTAAAAATTCACATAAAACTAGTTCTTACATAAAGCTGGGTTTCTGCTAGTAAAGCAGATAGGATGCCTGTGACAGCTGAGGGGGCAGTGCATGCAAAATGAGTAGCTGAGTAGCTAGTACACAAAGGCATTCAGTAAATGTTAGCTGCTAATATTGGTTTATCATGCTGGTCTCATGCTGGGAAATACGGTAGAAGACCCCAGTCTCACAGGCTACATATTCTGACCTTCATCAAATCTGTCATCAATAGTATAGTTAGCTCTCAGCTATAGCTTTAGTTTTTTTCCTTGACTAGAAATCCTTTTCCCTTGTCATCTTATTTGTCTCAAACAGTAGTAGCTCATGAGCTGTCTGCCTCCAGCCTCATCAGTTTTCAAAATTTTTGCATATTATAACCAAACTGATCTTTCTAAAGGCAGATCTAATCATGTCACCATCTTCCTTAGGAGCTTATCACAATTCCTCATTGTATGACATCCGAAAGTTGAGTTCTTCAGAATCACATCCATGTAATTGTTCTTCCGTGCAGGTGGAAGAGGGTGGTCCCTCTGTTCTGCATTTATGCTGTAAGGAACATGCACTCCCCTGGGTTCTGGAGGAGAGAAACGGAAGACTTCCAAGTAGGCTCTTCATTGTCCGCAGAGTCAGGTGCCCAGTCCATCTCTAAGAGGCTGAGAAGCACCATCTCACTTTACCTCAAAAAAGGGGGAGGGCATGCTTTTAGGGGACTATTTCAAGAGAGGCAGAGATGTGTCTCCCAGATCTCCTTTCAAGGAGGGACTTGTTGCCCAGTTGCAGAGAATTTGTGTCTCAGTAGCTGGGAGCTGCCTTGTCTGAGATCACGTCTTTCCTGGGAAAGCCCACTTGTACCTGAGTGAGGCAGGGATAAGGACATGGCCGTTTTGGCCCATGGCTATAACTCTCACTTGAGAAATTCCTGCTGGGGTACCCAGGGCTTTCTTGTGCTTTGCCTTACAGTTTGACTTCTTCTGTTTTATCGTACTTCACTATTTCTTTCATATATTTTAATCACTTATGAACATCTTGTACCCTGTACTCTGCTTGATATCTCCTGGAAATTACAACCTTTGACAACTAATAATTCCTAGCAAAAAATCCTTTAGCCCTCAACTCTTTTCTGTCTCAATGATAATTACCTAACTTGAATATTTTTTTCACTCTAGATTTATAAAAATAGAGTTTGCTGACTATAAGTACTTAAATGCTGCTAAGCATTCTTTTTTGTTTTGTTTTTCTTCTTGACTCTCATTCTCTCTAAGGCTTCCAATGGGTAGATAGATACTTAGAAGAAAAGTTATCTGCCCTGACTCAATAGTTATTAAATGAGGGAGTTCAGACTCAGATCCTCCTTTGCTCCTATATAACTAGTTCAAACCTCCACTGCCTGGAATACCTTTTTCCCCTTCCCCCTGAGAGGCTCACTGCTGCACTCACTCAGTTCAGTATAAGTAACCCCTAAAATCTTCCAAAATTATCCCCTATCCTTGTCATCCTGTGTTACTGTGACAGCTAATACCCCAGATGTTTATCTCCCCCTTGGCATTTGTCAATACTGTATTATACTATAATCACCTTTGTCTGTCTAACATCTCTAATGGCTAGCCAGTACCTGGAGCATCCTTCTTTACCTACTTCTCAAAAGCATTTCAAGTGATTTAACGTCAGCACATAGTAAGCACTGAAGAACATTTATTGAATAAATTTAATAGTACTCTTTTTTTTCTCTAGCTTTGACTCACTCTATAACCCTAGGAGATTCAGTTAAAAGATGAAAAAAATAGTATTATTTCTAGATTATGTGCAGAAATTATCTGGAAACCTAAAGGAATTTAGTTCATTGATATTTTTTCCACTTCTAGTAGCTGACTATACTCATAGTTGCCTATACAGCATAACACAGCACTGCTTAACTTGAGAAGGGCAGAAGTATCTAGTGAATGGAGAACCCTTCATAGACATAACTATTTTCAGTTCATTTTTTTTTCTTACAAATCCAGTTTCAACATCTGTGACATGAAAGAGCCCGTCAGGTTTTGCTATCTCAGTCAGTTTAGATAATCACATTCAAGCTGTAAGTATCAGGAATTATGATATATTAGTATTTATATTCTTGTTTTCTTCCCTGTCCCTAAATACTATCCTCATTAATTTTATTAGCATAGTAAATAATGAGGGGAGAAATATTCTAAGAAAAATGTTCCACCAGGAAAGATGAAGGTGAGTGTGGGAAGAAAATAAGAGTGTAAATATTCATACTGATTTTTTTGTGGCTAGTACATATAGGACAGTTTCTGGCTTGTGAAGTAAGCTGATTAAACATTTCTTGTGAGTTTAATAATCACCACTTGCAGGAGAATGCGTGGAGGTGATCTATAAACTCCATAGTGAGAAAAAGTGGTATCAGTGAGGAAAATGCAGCCTATAGGAGGATCACTTTATATTCCATGACAACTGTGTCATTGTGCAAGTTATTGTCAAAATAGGAAGTGAGAGGAAAATATAAGGGTATAGTATATAAGAGCTGTAATTGAATAGCAGGATGAAATATTGCCTGTTTAAAAGTGTATCAGAGTTAGGAGGATAGGAAGAAATAGACATTAGTCAAAAAGAACCTGAACACTATCTATTCAAAGGAATGAATAAATATGCACAAAATTAAAAGCTGAATAGGGCTTATATTCATTTAGAAGGCACTGATAATAAATGCTGATCTTGGTAGATATTCACTAAACTTTTGTACCAGTGATCCCCCGAGTCTCCATGATTCACTGTCTCAAGGATGATTGCCTGGTATAACTCAGGACACCTCCAGGACCCTGAGCTCATGCAGTTTCTAATGTTCTTCCTGATTGATGAGTGTCACATTGATCATCACCTCTGATGTGCATGAATGTTTAAACATAGCTTCTCCCTGTAAGCAGCAAAAGCCTCAGACATCTTATTAAATTAAATTTTAATCAAATAAATCCATTTTAGTGTCCCTTCAGTGAAGTCAGAGTTCCTGAAGTAGGAGGTGATTAAATTCATTAAATCCATTTGCCAACTGCCTGGTGCTACCAGGTCTCATTCCTTTAAGGCACAGGACTGTGGCCTTATCTTCACAGCAGCTCCTCCAATAGATCCTGGGTGTCTTCCTCTGGCTTATTTTGGAAACTTCTCTCTGTAAAATGACTTTTATCCATCATCTCCCTTTCCTTATCCAGTAGCAGCATGTTCTGTCAAATTCTGCTTTTCCTGAGGTACATAGCAACCACTCACAATACTCACTTTTTTAAAAATTTGTACACCTTAAACTTATATACACTATAAGGTGTCAATTATATCTCAATAAAGCTAGAAAAAAAGAAAGGTAAGGAATTAGAAGTAAAGTTGCCAGATTTAGCAAGTAAAAGTATTTGAGACATTTGTTTTAGTTGCTTAGTTGTGTCTGTCTCTTTTGCAACCCCATGGACTGTAGTCCACCAGGCTCCTCTGTCCATGGGATTTCTCAGACTAGAATACTGGAGTGGGTTGCTATAATCCTCATTTTTTTTATTCTGAACAGATGCAGAGTGATAGAGAAGGCAAAAAAAGCATGGAAATTACCTTTTTAAAAAACTTATTTATAAACTAAAGAACAAATGACATTGTCCACCTTGTACAATCAAAATAGCTTCTGCTTTTAAAAAGAAGGATATCAAATTCGATGAATAGCTCATCCAGATTTCAGTTGTACTGAGGGTTTGGGAACATGTTCTGATAAACATAAAACTGATAGCATTATGTTGTGCAGGGTATTGGGAGGCATTACATTATTTTATAATAAAAGTATTCATAACATGTTTCTCTTTGGTCGAGGAATACTTATTAATGGGGAAATAGTTGACCCTTGATAGCTGCTAATTTACAAAAGACTGACAGTTAAAAATCCATTAATGATCTTAAGTCTCCAGTGTTATTACAGTGTACTTTCGAGTATTATTGTTTGGAGAATGAATGAAAATTACATGATTAGAAGAAAAACTGAACCATTCTAAAAAGAATTACATTGGGAGATTACAAAATCCTCTATGGAACAGTACTTTATTAAAAACCAGAAAGAGTCTTTTATCAATGGTCCCATCCAAAGAGCTGCCATTAATCTATGACAATGATGCTAATGAGAGCATCATTTTCCAGGTAGAAATTTCATTTACTTAACTGCACGAAAAGAGAAGATGTTCTAGCATTTTTGTTTCATTCCTTAGTGCAGTGTGCTTTGAATAAGACAGTCTCTTTTTTTAATAGAAAAATTAAAAAAAAAATACATGTACATTGTATATGTAATTTAAAATACAAATTTTATTAATTTCATGGTTTTTTGTTATTGTTTTTTCCTTTTTGGGGGGGCAGGTTGGATAGGGAGGGGGGTGGGCGGGCCACTTCTATTTGTCTTTCATTTATCTATTTTCATCCATCTTTTGTTCTTTGGCTCATGTGGGCCTCCCATCGCAGTGGCCTCTGTTGTCACAGAGCACTGGCCCTAGGCGCATGCTCTCCAGAGCTCCGGCTCGGTAATTGGACACATTGGTCCAGCCACTCCGTGGCATGTGGGATCTTCCCAGGCCAGGGATCGAACCGGTGCCCCTTGCACTGCAAGGCAGTGTCCTTACCCACTGGACCACCAGGGAATCCCTAATTTCATGTTAATTACTGTTAAATATACAAATATAAAGACAGGACATGAGAACCTACTTTGTCCTGCACAATAGTTAATAACTATGTCCTATAAATGGATGTGACCAGGAGAATTCCATGTTGTGGCAAGGTGAGCAAGGTGAAACTTACCCAAAGTATTCACTCAGTGGTAGCCCAGTAGAAGTCATTGCTCAGGTGAATGTCAAAATCAGGCACATTTCCCAGATGTGTCAGTCTTTTCACCCAATTTTTGGACACAGCTGACATGTCTAAAAGTACACCCATCAGGTGCCCCTCACTGCCTCCTAAATTTTATCTTTCTCTTTTATCTTTCTTCTTTTTCTATTATTTAGCTTTCCTTCTAATTCTCCTTTCTTCAAACTAGTATCTAGCACCTACTCTGAGTTCAACCACATATTGAACCAGAGGGATAAAGAAAATAAGTCAGCCAATTACTATTTCCATGGGGTCTTTATTTTTGCCTCTTCTAATTTTAAACTTATGTTTGCTTCCCCGTCTATCACAATAGAGCTTCAAACTGTTGATATTTCTGTAACTTTCTCCTTCCTAATAAGAAGTTATTCATTTCTTCCATTGGATCATATCATATCAGAATATCTCCCATTTATGTGCAAGTTATGTTAATAGAATAAGATTGTCTCTCACAGATAGATTTTCATATTTTCAGTGACCTGGGTTGTGTTTATCCTTAAAAACTATATCAACCAGTAAGAATTATGGGCTCTAGATAAGACTTTTTTTAGGATATAGGTCTTGAGTAAAGGACTTGTGAATGTTGTTCAGAGTTGTACTCATGAAGAGAGATGATTTCGAAACCAGTTAGTTCCCTGGTCCCTTTCCATCTTGGTCATTTACTAGTTGTGTGAAGCTGAGACCCTCAGTTTCCTCATCTGAATTTAGAATTTTTTTAGGATTATGGCAGATGCAATGTGCAAGGTGTTATAAGTTAATAAATTTGTGCTATAATTCTTAAGCTATTCATACCCTAAACTTCTCTTTGTGTACTTCTCTAAAGTCTTATTAATGGGGAATTGGGTCCTTAGTATGTGTCATTATTTCTAAATGTTTCTTGTTTTTTGCCAGTGTGTATATCTCAAATGCAGTGTATGTTGACTTATTCTACCTTTGAAGACTTGCTCATGAACTTTTCTTCCCAAATTCACATTGCTACATGTTATTACATTAACAACCTGAAACAGGTCATATTGGAAATATTATAGGAAACTAGCAAACATCCCAAAATAAAGCTTTGTTTCCTTCTGAATGAGAAAAAATTAACCCTTTACTCCAATTGCAAAGAGTCCAGGCAGACACTGAGAGAAATCTCTTTCCTCTTTGCCCAAATTAACAGAATAGGACACTTCAAATCCTGCATTCTCATTTCTCTATGACTGATCTTCTGCTAACAGGGGAACATATTTCTGAATTCTCTCTAAATCCAACTCTGCTTCCTGACCAAAATGGCCTTAATATTCTCTCCTGCCTTTTATTTCCAGAACTGAAATTTCTCTCCATGGTTGACAATAGTCTTGACCCCTAAGCAGTAGACTTGAATGAAGTCTTCCCTGCTTGATTAACACCATCAGAGCAGTTTTTCCTTGACACTGCCCCAATTCCATTTTTTTGTAATATCAATCTCTATTCACATCCCTCTTAAAGCATAGATTTCATGCTCCAAACATGAGGTGACCCTGAGTTATCAAATTCTTTGACTGTTTATTAGTCTTATTTTGTCATTATGATATAAAAAAGGACATGCTTTCTGATATTTACAGAGAAGTCAGGTAACGTTTATTGGCATTATTTCAACTTTACTTAGTGGATTCTTTTTTAAACATGAAAACATTATTTTCAAAGAACAGATTAAAAAAATAGTCATTCCCTTTTAGTTCCCCAGACTTTTATCAGGTTCTGCAGGTTATTTCACACAGCTGTGCTTTAAGAGAAGCATCAGCCCATACTTATTCACCAGCTTCTCTGGGGGCAGTGAACTCTGAGCTCTTGCCAGAATTAGCATAACCAACCAGCACATTCCGGGTTGTCAGGCGCTTCTGAGTCTCCAAGTCACCCTCAAGGGAAACATAACACAGACCAGCCTATAATGGTTCCACCTATTTCAGCTTTGTGCTTGCTGCCCTACCAATCACTTTAAAATGCAAAAATCTTTTAAAATTTGAGGACTCATACCTGCTTCTCCCTTTCTTGTTAAATTATCGTCCACCCAACCCCACATCAAAGTGGGTCTCTGTTGATTGTCGACCAGTTTCCTAGAGCCTTAAAAACTGAAAACCGTTCACTTTCTAGCTCCTTTCCTCTCCTTAATTTGCTCTGGTCTCTCTGGCTGAGAACTATTTCTGGAGTGATGAAGGCTGAGAGCCAAACCTTAGTTTGCCCTTCCCCCTCTTTCCTTGTTAAAATTTGATACTTGTCCCCTTTTCCCCAATTGCAAGAGTCCAGGCAGACACTGAGAGAAATCTCTTTCCTCTTTGTCCAAATTAACAGAATAGGACACTTCAAATCCTGCATTCTCATTTCTCTATGACTGATCTTCTGCTAACAGGGGAACATATTTCTGAATTCTCTCTAAACCCAACTCTGCTTCCTGACCAAAATGGCCTTAATATTCTCTCCTGCCTTTTATTTCCAGAACTGAAATTTCTCTCCATGGTTGACAATAGTCTTGACCCCTAAGCAGTAGACTTGAATGAAGTCTTCCCTGCTTGATTAACCCCATCAGAGCAGTTTTTCTTTGACACTGCCCCAATTCCATTTTTTTGTAATATCAATCTCTATTCACATCCCTCTTAAAGCATAGATTTCATGCTCCAAACATGAGGTGACCCTGAGTTATCAAATTCTTTGACTGTTTATTAGTCTTATTTTGTCATTATGATATAAAAAAAAGACATGCTTTCTGATATTTACGGAGAAGTCAGGTAACGTTTATTGGCATTATTTCAACTTTACTTAGTGGATTCTTTTTTAAACATGAAAACATTATTTTCAAACAACAGATTAAAAAAATAGTCATTCCCTTTTAGTTCCCCAGACTTTTATCAGGTTCTGCAGGTTATTTCACACAGCTGTGCTTTAAGAGAAGCATCAGCCCATATTTATTCACCAGCTTCTCTGGGGGCAGTGAACTCTGAGCTCTTGCCAGAATTAGCATAACCAACCAGCACATTCCGGGTTGTCAGGCGCTTCTGAGTCTCCAAGTCACCCTCAAGGGAAACATAACACAGACCAGCCTATAATGGTTCCACCTATTTCAGCTTTGTGCTTGCTGCCCTACCAATCACTTTAAAATGCAAAAATCTTTTAAAATTTGAGGACTCATACCTGCTTCTCCCTTTCTTGTTAAATTATCGTCCACCCAACCCCACATCAAAGTGGGTCTCTGTTGATTGTCGACCAGTTTCCTAGAGCCTTAAAAACTGAAAACCGTTCACTTTCTAGCTCCTTTCCTCTCCTTAATTTGCTCTGGTCTCTCTGGCTGAGAACTATTTCTGGAGTGATGAAGGCTGAGAGCCAAACCTTAGTTTGCCTTCTAACTCCCTCATTTCATCTAAGTAGATGTCAACTTCATGACAGTATCCAGAATAGAGGCTCCTTAGAATACTTTGCTCCCTCCCCATCTGCCTTTTGGCCCAATAATAAAGAATCCATCTGTCAGTGCAGGAGATGCTAGTTTGATCCTTGAGTTGGGAAGACCTCTGGAGAAGAAAATGGCAGTCAACTCCATTTATTCATGCCTGGAAAATTTCATGGACAGAGGAGCCAAGTGTGTTATGGTCCATGGGGTCACAGAGAGTCAGACATCACTTTGTGACTAAAAGTGAAGCAAGGTGCATGACCATTCTCCAACAGCTTGGATCTCAGTTACTCAACTTACTGCGATCAGGGACAAGAACTCACCATTTGTAGCGAAATGTAAGTTCTACTTATTCCCTATTTCATCTCCATTTGAGCTCTTAATGGCTCTTCCTTCCCCTTGCCCCACACCCATCAAATTAGGAAAATCTTTGGCTCTCATATTGTGCTGAGTTTATTCAGTCATGTTCAACTCCTTGTGACCTCATGAACTATAACCAGCCAGACTTCTCTGGCCATGGGATTTCCCAGGCAGCAATACTGGAGTGGGTTGCCATGCCCTCCTCCAGGTAATCTTCCTGATCCTGGGATCAAACCCTTTTTCCTTACATCTCCTGCATTGGTAGGTGGATTCTTTACCACTAGCTCCACCTGGCAACCCTGGTGTCATGGTAGGAAGTGTAACTCAATCTTCAAATCTATGCAGAATCAAGTTTTTGCCTTTAGATTTCCCAATGGCCCTTTTTTGGCCATAAAATCATTTTCCTTGAGTAATAAATTTCTCACAGTTTAGGTGCATTAATGGCAAAAAGGTCAGCATCTTACAAAAAAAGGAGGCTAATGATGGAAACTTCTGCTGGTATTTTCAAATATTGTGCCACCATGTACATTTTGAAATAAATACTTTACCAGCTGAAGAAGATGTTTTGGTATATATGCCATCTTTTGCTATCTTTAAGCAGAAGCCTAAAGATATAAAAGCACATGCTTGACTTTTTTGTTTGTTTGTTTTATTTTTGATTTCTTCCTTTTATTTTTATTTTTTTAGCTTTCTTTTTAACTTTTATTTTACTTTTAGCTTTTACAGAGTTTTGTTGTTTATAGATATGTATGTTCCCAGATTAATCATGTGTATATCCCCCCTCCCACCCCTCCCGACCATCACACAGCACCCCTGAAGGATCTCCTTTTCTCACAGAGCAATGACTATAGCTATTTTCTTCACTTATGATAGTACAGGCCTTCATGCTACTTCCTTTACACCTCCCACCCTCTGTTACTTCCCCACATGCTTGACTTTTGATGTTCCTTAACCTAAAATAAAAGGGAAGCTGACTTGGGTAGAGATTAAACACAATAAACACTTTCCTACCCATAAATGAATTCCATTTAAAATATGTCCATTGACAGATGAATGGATAAGGAAGCTGTGGTACATATATACAATGTTACATTACTCAACCATAAAAAGAAATGCATTTGAGTGAGTTCTAATGAGGTGGATGAATCTAGAAGCTATTATACAGAGTGAAGTAAGTCAGAAAGAGAAAGATAAATCTTATATACTGACACATATATATGGAATCTAGAAAGATAGTGCTGTTAAATGAATATGCAGAGTAGCAGTGAACAGGCAGACCTGGAGAACAGTCTTACGGATATTGGGGTGAAGGAGCAGAATATGCTGTGGAACTAAGGGAAGTCAAACAGGGGCTCTGTGGTGACCAGGAGTTGGGGAATAGGGAGAGAGATGGGGGGAGGCTCGGGGTGGGGCATACCTATGGTGAATTCAGGTAGATGTGCGGCAGTAAAGAGCAATAAAAATAAATAAAATAAATATTTTTATCAGGTCATTCCATTTTGTACTTGAAATATCTTACATTTTTATCTTAATTATATCTCAATAGTGCTGAAAAATATTATTTTCTTCAAGAACACTTTTGCATTGGTGGATGTAAATTATGATTTAATTTGGCACAGTGACTGTTAAGTGTTTGACATTAGGCAGGGGATAAGAAAGTGTTTCAAAAGTTTACAAAATACAAGTGGGTTTGGTCTCAGGGGGCCTCAGCTTGCAGCTCCTTGACTCAGGGTGTTGGTTTCTGACCAGAGATTGAAGTCAGGCTGTGTCAGTGAGAACACTGAATTCTGACCACTAGACCCTAGGGACCAGTGGCCAGTTACAAGGCTCTGGCCCTTCAGGTGTGTAGAAATGAATTTCCACACAGACCCAAAAGTAGTAAAACAAGTAATGTCTTCGTTAGGAGGTAAAAGCGTACTTGTGGGTAAATGTACAGGCAGTCTCATGAGAGTGCCCTTGTTGTAGTGTGAGTCACTTTTGTGGAGCACTTCTTCTAGGTTTCTTTTGGCCAATCATCTTGCTTTGACTGGTTCTGAGTCCATGTTAGTTTTAGCTTAGAATCTTCCCATGTGTGAGTTGTGTCTCTTAGACAAGATGGATTCTAGCAAAGCATTAAGTTGACATCACTACTATGGACTGATGCCCTCTCCCTTTTTGACCTCTGATAAGCCTTTCTGCATGTACGTAGCTGGGAAGATTTCCTTGATATTGAGAATGAAGAATATGTGATCTTTTATCTGGGAGTTTATCCACAGGGGATACTCCAATTGCCTGGGGCCCATCTGTGTCCTGCCTCAGATACTAATCCAAAACCACAATTGTCTTTCATTGTGTATGTTAGTATTTTCTTACTGAAAATACTGTGCATTTTTTCTGTTAATGAGAACCTTTTAAGTTAAAATTCCTTTTATAAACTGGAATACTGTCCTATCCATACACCCTACTACTACTACTACCACTATCATATTATGCTATATATATAACTATATATGCTATTACATTTACATAACTATATATACATAATATATACTATTAAGCTATTTAATATTAAACTATTTAACTAGCACAGTTAAGCAAGCTATCAAAGTGATTGTTTCCAAGTTTGTGCTTCTTTCCACAATAAACATTTTAAATATTTCAAAGGGGAAAAGAATATGAAATATGTGCAAGGTTCTTGTCCACAACACATTTTTGTTCAGACATTATGACTTAAAGGCTTTTATTCAAAAATAAGGACACACACACCTAAAAAACTTTGTAGGAAGTTGAAGAACAAACCCTTATTCCATGCTCCTTCATTTCTTTGTGTCCTGAAATCTGTATCTCAGTGTGATGAAACTAATCAGAATGAAACCTTGTCCAGAGGGAACTCATCT
This sequence comes from Tragulus kanchil, assembly GCA_022376925.1. Lineage (NCBI taxonomy): Eukaryota > Metazoa > Chordata > Mammalia > Artiodactyla > Tragulidae > Tragulus > Tragulus kanchil. The sequence goes on along the minus strand of JAIOJX010000029.1, from coordinate 62,821,962 downwards.
CAGATGCTGGCAGGATTCCACAATCTTCCTCCAGCATTATCCTTCATTTTCTTTGGAATATTGTAAATTTTAAGACCTGATAGTAGAATCTATATCAAATATACTTTATTGAGAAAGAAATGTTGAGGTGGAATAAAAGCATATTTTCTTAATCCTTTCATATTCTGATTAATTTACTTTAAGTGTGGATTAACTAAAATTTCTAGTAGTCTTGAATGGATATGAGAGTTGGACCATGAAGAAGGCAGAAAGTCAAAGAATTGATGCCTTTGAACCGTGGTGTTGGAGAAGACTCTTGAGAATCCCTTGGAAATCAAAGAGTTCAAATTAGTCAGTCCTAAAGGAAATAAACCCTGAATATTCATTGGAAGAATTCATCCTGAAACTGAAGCTCCAGTACTTTGGCCACCTGACGTGAAGAGACAACTCACTGGAAAAGACCCCGATACTGGGAAAAATAGAATGCAAAAGGAGAAGGGAACGACATAGAATGAGATGGTTTGATGGCATCACTGACTCAATGCACATGAGTTTGAGCAAGCTCTGGGAGATAGTGAAAGACAGGGAAGCCTGGTGTGCTGCAGTCCATGGGGTCACAAAGACTCAGAAATGACTGAACAACTGAACAACAGCAACCACCAAAATTTCTGAAGACTCTAAGAAATTACATGAGATCTCATCTCAGAGAACATTCTTCTCATATGTAAAACTATATTACAAGTAGAAAGTCAGGACCAGAAGTTTAACTCAGTACTCTTGAAACTGAGAAATTATTTGCAGTCACACAATTTTCAAGCTTTTCATGGTTTAAGTCTCACTCAGGGCAAGATTCTCTAAGAATAAGAATTCCCAATAATTTATGATACCAACCTCATGTTTTCCCAAGTAGTATTTGTTGGTGGAAAGAAATACATTTTTCTCTTATGATTATCCCCCCAGATTTGCAGAGGCTTATATTAAGGTATTCAATTTTGAAAAGTGTTAATGGCATACCTTAAAAAGTATTCAGTCCTTATGCTGAGAAGTTAAACCTAAAGATATATATTACTGAGTTTTGAAGGTACATTTGCTATAATATGAGTCAAAGTACAGTCCATGTAGCACATTTTAAATGCACCTTATGCCCCTTGGAGTGCCCCGGAGAGAAAGGGAGTCATCTTCTAGAGAAGATGAAATGTTGTGATTAGAGTCCAGGTTGACTGTTAATGGCAGTTAGCATGTCATCTTGGATAGTAAAAATAATGATGTTTCTAATAAAAATTTTCAGATCAAAGCTCTAAAAACAGACACTCTAATTTGAGTAAACATGGCATATTTCTGGATGACCAGTAACAAAGTTACTTTATAGTAGTTAACAATTTTCCTCAGCTACAGTCATCAGGCTTCCTACTGATTAATAAAAACATGCCAAGTTTTTTGAGGTTAAGTTACTTGGGTGAATTATTTAAATTCCCTTACCCTGAATTTGTTTATCCATTAAATATACATGGTATCTGGCTCTCCAAACACACGATGACTGTCTTCTAACAAATGAGTGCACACCTAACTTATTAATAGGCAGGTATTTAAAATGAGGTGAAGTGACAACAGGTATATAGAGGTTTCATTATGTTCTTGGCATTTATTAAGCACTAACCACTTGAGCTTCTTTCTCCTTTTTCACAAAATGTTTCCATATAAAATACCTTGTTTAAAATACACAATTTCTAGTTTTTATTTAAGAGACTTTGCTACCCTCATTTTCAAACAGAACACTGAAATTCAGAGAAACTAATTGACTTTCCAGTGTCCATGTGGCTAGCACATATCTGAACCTGGAGTAGATACTCAGATCTTCAGAGTTCTGTTTCAGGGTCTGACTTCCAGCCCTGCCATTACTATCCATCTGCTTCCACTTTGGGGGTCCTGTTTTCTCCTCTATAAATGGAAGGAGTTGAAATTGATGGGTATGGTATCAACTAATGCAATGCCCCAACCAACCACAGACTCTCAGCATCCCACAGAATATGTACTTACCTAGCTCATAAATCCAGAGGTCACCTGAAGGTCTTCTGTTCTAGGCTGATAATGTCTGTGGATGACTCAGCTCCCTGTGTCCCTATTCCTCCTCCTTAGCCAGCCGCAGCTTATTCCCCTGCGCTGGAAGATGTGGAAGAGAGTGGGCACAATAGCAAAAACATACTCTCTGTTAACATTCCATTAACCCAAGCAGATCATGTGCCAAGCCTAAAAGCCACGACTGGTGAAATATCTTCTGTCTCTTTTATGCAAGAAGGTACTGCCAAGTCGTATGTGAAGGATGAGAATAAGGGAAGAGTAAAGAATTAAGGGATATTAATGCTATGTTCTTCAATGGCTAACATTGCTTTTAGTTCCAGCATGTTGTGATATTTTTCCAGTTTACATTTTGTTGGCAGTCTATTTTCCTCATTTTCTAATTATTTTTCGAGTTCCCTAGGGGAAACATAATTTCATGGAAGGGCAGAAAACTCAGGTCAATTTGCCATTCTTTTTTTTTTTTTAATGGGTTAATCTTGCTGTTCCCTCAATATATTGATTACAGACAGTGCAGTTAAAGGACAATCTCATGAGAGGTTAAAGCACTGTATTCTTTTCATCATAAATATGGTTTCAGGATTCATCCAAATGCAGGCCTTTTGTTTAAGCAGAAAAGAAGGAAATGATGAACCTTTCCTAGATACAGAATAGAGGGATTTTGATCTGAAAATAATGTGAGGAAGTTACCGGGATGGGAAAGGAGATGTGGGGGAAGGTGCAGGCTCATTCCTGTGGATCAGTTGCAGACTTCTGCTCAGAGTGATAGGAAACTCCATATTCAGTTACAAAGTTCAACTTCCTCTCTTTTCACTCAGCATATGTCATCAGTCTGCCTATTTTCTGAAGCTGTATATCCTCTCTAAGTATTCTATCCTTCTTTCATTTTTTTATATTTTTTGAAAGCATAGGACTATGATATACTTTTCAAAATCTTTTGAGCAATACAGAAATACATATGGAAGAGTATTATTCTTTGGTATTCTTAGAAGTAGTCACTTGATCATATTTTTTCTACAGTAAAGTTATTGACAATCAATGTAGGGAAACAGGTGAAATATAGTACATGTTGGAAAAGGGTAAATATTGAAGATTCTAATCTTGGGAGTGGGATGAAGGGGAATCACTAGCTTCAGCCAGTGCTATATTCATCCCAACATTGGCATACCTGGAAACATAGTGATCTAGGGCAAGTATTTATCAGTTGATGGGGGACAATGAGGAGATTTCTAATAAAAAGCTAACTATAAGGGAAGCAAACTGAAAAAGACAGGTCACTGATATAGAGAGAGTATTACAATTATGGTAATATCACTCAAATTAGCTTCCTGCCCAAGGTGACAAAATCATAATGTTGTAAACTATAGGGAACAAAGATGAGCAAGAGCTAAAAAGACTTAGTACTTAAGACATCTGTGAATGTTTAGAATTTGTATGAAGAAATTCCATTGCAAATGAAGTCATTGGCTTCTGTATAGAAATCACCCTCTGAGTCTTGACATGAGTAGCTTCAGTGTGGCCATCTGCCTCTCAGGAGCTGGGATCACCATCTCCACTCATGGTGCTTGAGGAGGATAGGAGTGACCCTGGTCCACACAGGAATCACTCTCCTAGGCATCTGAGACTATTAGAACTAATCGTGGCTTCAGAAAATCTTCCCTTGCATCAGAAACAGCAGCTTCTGTGATCACCAACAGGGGAACCTTTGAGGCAGATGAAATGAATTATTTCTGCCAGTCGATATATTGAAAGGAGGGCCTATCGAGGGAGCAGATAAAACTGTCTTCAAGGCAGGGTTTTCAGGTATTTAGAAGCCTATGAGTAAAGGATAAGAAGAGACAATAAATCTCTTTTCTTTGCTTTGACTTAAGTGAGAAAATATTTTGCTGTGGTTTTTTAGTTGCTTAGTCATGTCCAACTCTTTTGCAACAGCATGGATTGTAGCCCACCAGGTTTCTCTGTCCATGGGATTTCACAGGCAGGAACACTGGATGGGATTGCCATTTCCTTCTCAAGAGGATCTTCCAGACCCAGGGGTCAAACCCATATCACCTGCATTGGCAAGGTGAATTCTTTACCTCTGAGTCACTAGGGAAGCTGACCAAATGGTAGGTTGTATTTAAATGTTCCAAGTAGAAATTGGCTTTACATTGAGTGGTTCTCCTGTTATCTTCCTCTGTTCTTAGAGAGGTCAGTGATGATAACAGATGACAAAATACAACTCTTCTGTCCTCACAGAGCTTATTATGTAATGCCAGAACAAAATATTTAAAAAGAGACTAGTTTGACACACTCCCACAAAGAATGATAAACTTCAGTTTTGGATGCCAGATTCAAACAGGTAATAGGAAGTTAGGATGAAGGAATGGCAAAAAATGTCATTCTATTCCTATTCAGCATGTGGACAGGCTAATTCCCAAGATAGAAAATTTATACTTGTTGAAAGTATGGGGAAGAATTTTCTGAAAATGATTATATTTTTATTCTGGATTGCCTGGGAAATAAACCAGCTGGAACAAGTCCACTAAACTCTTTGCATTAGAAGTGCTATATCCAAAAATAGTTTCTATGGTAATGGTGATCTTCTCATTTTTGCAAGAAGATTGCAACTTCTTATGAACTCATTGATATTATTTTCATGAATATCATATAAAAACTGAACACCAAAATCTTGGTGTCCATGGAGTTTGTGTATCCTGTAACTGAGTAAGAATGAAAAGTATGGGAGGAATGAGGTCCCTTCACTGAAACAGAAACCTGTACTTTGTTCCAGCAAATCTTCCAGGTCAGGCCTCAGCACTGTTATTTGGGAATTGCAGGAAGATGGAGGGTAATTACCTTCTCTTATAAGCTCATAGTTTTATACATTAACCCTCTTCTCAGTTGTCATCCCTTAATCCATAACACAGGGCTTATAGAATATAGCCCAAGCTGTAGTGTAAGACAGATGGTCACCATAAGTAGCCTTAGCTTGAACAGCATTGAGAAAAGACCCCTGGAAAGGAAGTCATTAAACAGCCCTCTCTTTGGCTTTCCATTAAGAGACATCTAACATGGATCCAAACACTAGGGTTTAGATGGCAATGTACTATCATCATGGGAGGTGTTGTATTGGTATGTGCCAACGATAACAATCCCATGCTCCTTTGCTAACAGTCATGGAACTCCATGGTAGCTATAAAAGAGTCTTGTTTGAGTGCTTTTTATTAAGCATTATCTTATGAATAGAAGAAAGGATGGTACAAGGTAAAGGCCCTATATGACATCTACTTCCTTCCTGCTTGGTATGTCATTAAAAATGATGGTGGCAGGCTTCCCAGGTGGCTCAATATTAAGAATCTGCCTGCCAATGCAGAAGACACAAACTTCTCTCCCTGATCTGGGAAGATCCCACATGCTGTGAAGCCATTAAGCCTGTGTGCCACAACTATTGTTCCTGGGCTCTAGAGCCCAGGAGTTGCAACTACTGAGCCCCTGTGTCACGATTATTGAAGCCCATGAGACCTAGAACCTATGCTTAGCAACAAGAGAAAATAACACCATGAGAAAGAAGCCCATGCACCACAGCAAGAGAGTAGCCCCAATTCTCCACAACTAGAAAAAGCCCACACTGCAACAAAGACCTAGCAAACCAGAAATAAATAAATAAAATTAAAAAATATATACGATGGTTGGTACTACCTTGTGCTAAGAAGAACCATCACCAACACCTGTTAATGGTAAAACAGAAATTGGAAAGAATCTATGTTCCTGTTTTTCAACTGTTGCGGGCAATGTATAGTCACTTATCTCTGGCTAATAGTGGCAAGGAAACAATTACCTCTGTACTATTTTCAGAAAACTTCAACCTATACAATATAGCTCCCTCTAATTTAAGAGAATAGAACTTCAACATTAAAAATGGCATGGAGTTCAAGTCAACATCAAATTTATTAACACAAAGAACATTAACTCAGTAGTTATTCATTTCATTGATTAGCATCAGTACATTGCATCAGAGTTAAAGTTCAGAACTTAAACAGCAACAATTCAAGGTTTTAAAATAATTCAGAACTTTAAAATTATTTCAGAACTTCATTTAAAGCTTCAAAAATATTTCAGAACGCTAAAGTTATTTCAGAACTTTAACATTATTTCAGAACTCAATCAACAAAATAACAATGTTCTTACCCTAGAGCTGGAGAGCTTCCCATCTCAGTCACAGCTGAGTCGCATGAGTAAGCTCCCTCACAATCTAATCACCTTCCTTTTATAATAGCATTTTCCTATTTTCCCCAGTCAAGAAAACTCTGACCATCAGGAATTCCACGTTTCTCTGGTCATCTGACTGTCAGGAATTCTGTGTTTCTCTGACCCTCATTCTAAGGAAATTCTCTGAGGCTATTATTATCTTATCTGACTGTCTGGGGATTAGAATTTAAAATGTTTTGCCATGAGACTGCCTATGAAGACACAAACTTCTCTCCCTGATCTGGGAAGATCTCACATGCTATGAAGCCATTAAGCCTGTGTGCCACAACTATTGTTCCTGGGCTCTAGAGCCCAGGAGTTGCAACTACTGAGCCCCTGTGTCACAATTATTGAAGCCCATGAGACCTAGAACCTATGCTTAGCAACAAGAGAAAATAAGACCATGAGAAAGAAGCCCATGCACCACAGCAAGAGAGTAGCCCCAATTCTCCACAACTAGAAAAAGCCCACACTGCAACAAAGACCTAGCAAACCAGAAATAAATAAATAAAATTAAAAAAATATATATGATGGTTGGTACTACCTTGTGATAAGAAGAACCATCACCAACACCTGTTAATGGTAAAACAGAAATTGGAAAGAATCTATGTTCCTGTTTTTCAACTGTTGCGGGCAATGTATAGTCACTTATCTCTGGCTAATAGTGGCAAGGAAACAATTACCTCTGTACTATTTTCAGAAAACTTCAACCTATACAATATAGCTCCCTCTAATTTAAGAGAAAAGAAATTCAACAGTAAAAAAAGGCATGGAGTTCAAGTCAACATCAAATTTATTAACACAAAGAACATTAACTCAGTAGTTATTCATTTCATTGATTAGTATCAGTACATTGCATCAGAGTTAAAGTTCAGAACTTAAATAGCAACAATTCAAGGTTTTAAAATAATTCAGAACTTTAAAATTATTTCAGAACTTCATTTAAAGCTTCAAAAATATTTCAGAACTCTAAAGTTATTTCAGAACTTTAACATTATTTCAGAACTCAATCAACAAAATAACAATGTTCTTACCCTAGAGCTGGAGAGCTTCCCATCTCAGTCACAGCTGAGTCGCATGAGTAAGCTCTCTCACAATCTAATCACCTTCCTTTTATAATAGCATTTTCCTATTTTCCCCAGTCAAGAAAACTCTGACCATCAGGAATTCCACGTTTCTCTGGTCATCAAAAATCTGACTCAGGAATTCTGTGTTTCTCTGACCCTCATTCTAAGGAAATTCTCTGAGGCTATTATTATCTTATCTGACTGTCTGGGGATTAGAATTTAAAAGGAAGGAATTAGCAAGCTTCACACTACCTTCTGGTCTGTGTGCTGCTATTTGCCTTCCTCTTTTATAAAAATTAACATAAAATTTAAACTTCCCCTACGATATTCAAACCCATGATTAAAAAAAAAAAAATCTACTCTGGGCTTCTATGACATAACTTTTCTACATGCACTAGAGGAGTAGGTTACCTAACTAACTCTTTTAGCCTCTCTATTCTTATTTGATCTAGATAATAGCAAAAGTAAACACAAACTGCAGGACTTTATTTTTCTTCTAACTTCTGAGCCTTAGGAGGTGATTATGGCCCAGGCACAGTGCCACATTCTTCATCACTAGAGGAATCTTGATTTACTTGGCCATAATTTCTCTTAAGGACATACCCCTTCCCCTCAGAACTAATTAATACACTTTCTTTGGGCAACACCACATTCACCCATCTCTCAGCTTCATCAGAACTAACATGGCTCTCTAATGGGCGAACGACCGGTCTCAGTGGATCTGTGGTTAGAGCATCATCTGAATCTGAATCAAAATCATTCCAACTACTTTCTTTTTATCCTAAGGCCCAATATATTCCTAAAAATTCTCCGGTTCCAGCCCACAACAGAACCACTAAACCAAGGTTTATTGTGGAATTATTCTTTTTATCTAGAATAAAGAAATATGATTATTCCTTAAACCAACTTAGTCATATATTCTTCTACCTGGAAATGAGAGAATCTAACTGAAATAGTTCTTTATGACATCGATAAACCACCCAATGACTGTAAAGCAAATGAGAAATTAGAGAAATGAGAAATTTCTCTATTAGAGAAAATGAGAAATTTAGGGTAATTTTGAGGGCTTATTTCCCCCCCAATAGTCTTGAAAATAATAATGGACATGATAGTGAGTTAAGTGATATCTTATAGTTTCTTTCTTTCCCCTGTGATAAGAGAAATAGCTGAGGCATTTTGAAAAAGCTCATGCTTTATAATCTGGGGTTTCATTTCTACCAGAAGAGTGATGCAGCAATCCAGAAGAGAATGGTTATCAGTTAGCTGGGTCTGGTGCCTAGCGTATCAGTAGGCTACTATCAAATTGTGAGTCAGTGAAGTGGTCTCTTTTGAAACTAGAGATACCGTTAAAAGCTGATTCTGTTACTGGCAGAATTGAGATTTCTGTGGTTTGAAGGACTGATGCTTCTTCCTGGTTGGCATTTGCAAGTTAACTCCAAGAAATCACCTACTTATTATCCTTGCATAATGTAGCAATTTACTTATTTAAAAAAAAAAAAAGTCAACAGAAGTACATCTCTACCCTCTTTTAAGAACTTAGCTACTTACTTAGGATAATATTCCCTTTGATTAAGTCAAAATCAACTGATTGGGGGACTTAGTTACACCTATAAAATATCATTTTAGCATATAACAGAAATGGAAATTCACCATATTTATAGGTCTCTCACACAGTAACAACAACAAAAAAAGGCATATAGGGCATGCATAGAAAGGACCAGAAATCTTGGAGCATATCTTAGAATTTTGTCTACCACAATGTTGTGTTTATTATGTAGATGAAGAAATGGAGATTCAGAGAATTAAGCAATTTGCTCGTTACATAGTTAATAAATGCAGGACTATGATTAGAACTTTAGTCTCCTTGATTCCCAAATCTTTACTATTTCTTTTTGTAGCTTTTGCTGAAGGAATTTATAAATATCTAGCTGAGATTTTATAAAGAAACATTTTCTATAATTATCAATTCCATTAATAAATCCAGAAATAAAACAGGTCAATATTATTTTTATTAAGCATACTGTCTTTTAAATTTTTATTTTCTATAGATCTATTTTTAGTCTTTTACAGTTTTCTTTATGAATTATGTTAATAGAAATTTTACTAGAAGTTGGCTTCTCAATTGTGAATTCTAATGACAAATGGACTTTCAGAAGCCAATATCTCACACTTTTAAGTATTATGTCATTGATTAACATTCAAGATAAGATATATTCTCAGTTTTTAAGAAATGTTGGACATATTTGTCCAAATGAGAAGCAACATAGTTAGTAAGGAGTGATTATCACACAGACCTAGATTGAAATTATGACATTACCTCTTAGTAATTTTGTTGTCTTGCAAAGTAAGTTACTTATCTGGCCTAATTTCTTCATCAATAAGTAAGAATTTATTATTTATTTCTGAATAAACAATGTTAGATACTAGTTAAAATAGTAAGGACAGATATTTTAATCAGCAATAGGAAAACAAGGTAGAGTCTACTATGAATTGAAGTCAACTGATTAGTACAGAGGTGACCCAGAATTTTAAAAGAAGAATGAGGTAGTGGGAGAGAGGTGGGTAGGGTTCAGTAGAGTCAGAAAGGTGAAAAATTGTAAAAAGCAGAAAGCAGGGATTGTTCTATATGAAACCAGTGTGATTTTTCTCACCATAACTTATAGAAGGTAAGCACCTATCCTTCCATGGAGACCTGGAAAGAGGGGCCCTATCTTCAGATGTAGACTGGAACAAACAGTACATTTTGTTGGCAGCTTTTTATTTATTTATTTTAGTTTTTTCAGACATTCATTATTAGTGGAATTAGGTCATCCTAGGGATGTAGGGTTGAGCTGATAGAAACTACTTTGGTTGTCAAGTCTTTATAGATCAAGGTTGAGGCCTACTTGAGAAAGGGCTCACAGAAATATAGCTAGACTTTGTCCAAAGAGAGCATATTTGCATTAGCTACAATACTGTAATTAAATTTCTGATACAAGTAAGTTACCTGAAATATTAGCTATTTTAAATCTCACTCATTGTTTTTACTTTATTCACAATTTTTATTTTATAATTAAAAAATTTTTGCAATCAATGATAATTTCAATTAAGAGCAATTTAATGTTTTAATTTTATTAGCAAGACATTGGAACAAAAGAGGACTTTACTGCAGAGTTTGATCAGTCATCTCCAACTCTTGTTACCCCATGGACTGTAGCCCTATAGGTTCCTCTGTCCACGGAATTATCCAAGCAAGAATACTGGAGCAAATTGCCATTTTCTTCTCCAGAGGATCTTCCTTTCACTACAATAAGGACATATAAAATATAAAAACAAAAACATACTAGGTCAATCCACAAATATATTTTCTGCTTTAGAGTTGAAAAGAAAGGATAAAAATAAATGTAATAGATACTTTCCAAATATAGCTTTCCTACTCCACAAGCCTTTATAATTGTGATAACTATAATAATAATTCTTTTCATTGTCATTTTATTATTGGTATCAATTTTGATTGACTTGTATTATTTTCCCCATAAAATCTTCTAGTTATTCTGCTTCTTTTGAAAATGATCATTTTTGAAAATGTTGGTATAATAAATAGGCTAATCTTTACAAAATTAAAAGCCCTATATGTTTTAAGAAAAAGGCCATCATTTCAATACAGCAAAGGGGAAAAATGTCATTGAATTGTGATCTCAGAACCCACATGTGATGGTGAGCAGTGCTGGGAAGATCGTTGCATTCTCATCTTGCTCACTATCACAAAATAATAACTTGCCAGGAGGTGGGAGAAAATATTAATGCTTTGTTTGTTCCTAGATTAACCCCTGAAAAATACAAAACTATTATGCTTAAGTTGAAATTTAAACATATAATTGTATAATGTATTTGTCACATTATATTAATACTTAGTTTAGTATCTTAAACACAAAGAAAGCTCTCCATGAATGACTTTGCACCTTTTTAGTGGAATCATGTTGTATAATCAGTTCAGGTCAATTGCTTAGTCACGTCTGACTCTTTGCACCCCTCTAGACTACAGCACTCCAAGCTTCCCTGTCCTTTACCATCTCTTAGAGTTAGCTCAAACTCATGTCCATTGACTCACTGGTGCCATCCAATCATCTCATTCTCTGTTATCCCCTTCTCCTTTTGCCTTCTATTTCCCCCAGCATCAGGATCTTTTCCAATGAGTCTGTTCTTTGCATCAGGTGGCTGAAGTTTTGGATCTTCAGTTTCATCATCAGTCCTTCCAATAAATAATCAGGGTTGATTTCCTTTAAGATTGACTCTTTGCTGTCCAAGGGACTCTCAAGAGTCTTCTCCAATACCATATTTTGAGGCATCAAATCCATCCATAAATGACTACTGGAAACTGTAGCTTTGATTATATGGACCATATGCAGTTTAAGAATATAAAATATAAAACAAATACATACTAGGTCAATCCACAAATATATTTTCTGCTTTAGAGTTGAAAAGAAAGGATAAAAATAGATGTAATAGATACTTTCCAAATATAGCTTTCCTACTCCACAAGCCTTTATAATTGTGATAACTATAATAGTAATTCTTTTCATTGTCATTTTATTATTGGTATCAATTTTGATTGACTTGTATTATTTTCCCCATAAAATCTTCTAGTTATTCTGCTTCTTTTGAAAATGACCATTTTTGACAATGTTGGTATAATAAATAGGCTACTCTTTACAAAATTAAAAGCCCTACATGTTTTAAGAAAAAGGCCATCATTTCAATACAGCAAAGGGGAAAAATCTCATTGAATTGTGATCTCAGAACCCACATGTGATGGTGAGCAGTGCTGGGAAGATCGTTACGTTCTCCTCTTGCTCACTATCACAAAATAATAACTTGCCAGGAGGTGGGAGAAAATATTAATGCTTTGTTTGTTCCTAGATTAACCCCTGAAAAATACAAAACTATTATGCTAAAGTTGAAATTTAAACATATAATTGTATAATGTATTTGTCACATTATATTAATACTTAGTTTAGTATCTTAAAAACAAAGAAAGCTCTCCATGAATGACTTTGCACCTTTTTAGTGGAATCATGTTGTGTAATCAGTTCAGATCAATTGCTTAGTCACGTCTGACTCTTTGCACCCCTCTAGACTACAGCACTCCAAGCTTCCCTGTCCTTTACCATCTCTTAGAGTTAGCTCAAACTCATGTCCATTGACTCACTGGTGCCATCCAATCATCTCATTCTCTGTTATCCCCTTCTCCTTTTGCCTTCTATTTCCCCCAGCATCAGGATCTTTTCCAATGAGTCTGTTCTTTGCACCAGGTGGCTGAAGTTTTGGATCTTCAGTTTCATCATCAGTCCTTCCAATAAATAATCAGGGTTGATTTCCTTTAAGATTGACTCTTTGCTGTCCAAGGGACTCTCAAGAGTCTTTTCCAATACCATATTTTGAGGCATCAAATCCATCCATAAATGACTACTGGAAAAACTGTAGCTTTGATTATATGGACCTCTGCCAGAAGAGTGATGTCTCTGCTTTTTAATGTGCTGTCTAGGTTTGTCGTAGCTTTTCTTCTAAGGAGCAAGTGTCTTTTGATTTCATGGCTGCAGTCACCATCTACAATGATTTTGGAGCCCAAGAAAATAAATTTTGTAATGTTATGTAATAGAATCATCCTATTACAGAATAAATCATCCATTTATTTTTCTGGAGGAATTTTGGGTCATCTAGCTGAACTTTCTTTACAAATAAGGAAAATAAAGGCAAAAAAGGTTAACATTTCTGAGCTGTGTTTTCTGATTCCCAGTCTCCTGCTTTTCTTGCCTCCCCTCTTGTGTTATCTATCACTATCTATCTATCTATCACTTTTTTTTTTACCTGAATTTTGTTTGATTTCTCCATCTTAGCTTTTTATTTTCCTCTGAGCTTTCTGAGGAAAGAAACCAATGTTTGTTTACTACAGTGAATATTTTATTTAGACTGCAACAATGTAAAATATAGAGGAAATGCCTTGAATTATAGAGCCAGGGTATTGAGCGAGTCACACTGCAGAAGTTTATTTTCTGTGGAAGGTTTAGACTAAATATAAATGCTAAAAAACATTGCTTGCATTAAATGTGCAAAGTACATCAAAATGCTTTTGAACACCTCATTGTTTGTTCTTCCTGTTTCTGAACTTCTTTTCCCAATTTCCTTCTACAGGACAACCAGTCAATTTTCAAACATAATGTATTGAGGGTATGCTAGTTTAAAAATCTTAACAGACTAAAGCAAAAGGAAATGAAAACAAACCTCACAAACTCATTAACTGAGCACTAAGTCCCTTCAGGTCACCATCTCTTTTCAGGCTTGTCTCATATTTAACTTCTATCCCACAGTAAAGCCACCAGTTTCCTCACCATTTCCTACAGCTGCTTCCTTCTCCAAGGGGAACTTTGTATATTTTAATTTTCTACTTTCTGAGATCTTATTTATTTTTTCATGATTTGCCTTTCCTTTTCCTGAATTTTGATGGAGTTCTTTCTTTAATCTTTCTCCCTTCTCCAGTAATTTTTTAAAATCTGGTCTTAATTGTTTTCTAGTTATGATTATCCTTAATTTTTTCTTTTGGCCTTTTTTTTTTTAAAGAAAATTTCTGATGTAAGAGTTGAATATATACAAAGCAATATTTATAATGCATGATTCAGTGTAAAGAATAATAGTGCTGGGCTTCACTGGTGGTCCAGTGGGAAAGGACACCACTTTGCAGTGCAAGGGGCACCTGTTCAATCCCTGGCCCGGGAGGATCCCACATGCTGTGGAGCGACTGTACTGATGTGTCCAGTTATTGAGCTGGAGCTCTGGAGTGTGTGCGCCCAGAGTCAGTGCTCTGCAGCGACAGAGGCCACTGCGATGGAAGGCTCACATGGGCCAAAGAACAAAGATGGATGGAAATAGATAAATGAAAGACCAATCGAAGTGCCCCCCCCGAAAAATGAATAATAGTGCTTTTGTTCACTACCTACCTTAAAGAAAAGAGGAACACAGAACACTACCCAATTTCTTGAGGTCTTTGAGGGTTCATTTCATCCTGCTCTACTCACAGTGATAAAAAAGCACTAAGTGTCTTAACTAATACTTTTAAGATATTTACCATATATTACACCGCTAAGCAGAATATTACTTGGTCTTGCATCCTTTTGAAGTTGACAAAAATGGAATCATATTATGTCTTCTAACTTTATTCTCTCATCATTCTCTTCATAAGATTCACCTACTTTTATGGGTAGGTATGTATTATTTATGTCCATAGTATACTATACCACAAGTTATCCACTCTCCAGCTGGTGCTTTTTATTTTGAGTAAATACTACAAAGGATCTCATTCTATATCTATTTCTAATCTCTTTTGACTTCATATTGAACCTGGTTGGTTTGGCTATTTGAAGTCTTTTGTATTTCCATACAAATTGTAAAATCTTGTTATTCCCATCTGTGAAAATGTATTTGATAGGGATTGTATTGAATCTGTAGATTGCACTGGTTAGCATGGTTATTTTCACATTATTGAGTCTTCCAATCCAAGAACATGGTATATCTCTCCATCTGTTTGTGTCATCTTGTATTTCTTCCAGTAGTATTTTATAATTTTCTGAGTTGGCTTTCCAGGTGGCTCAGTGGTATAAAGTCTGACTGCCAGTGCAGGAGACACAGGAGATCTGGGTTTGGTCACTGGGTCAGAAAGAAGCACAGGAAATGGCAACCTGCTCTGGTATCCTTGCCTGGGAAATCCCACAGGCAAAGGAATATGGTAGGCTAAAGTGCATGGGGCTGCAGAGTCGGATATGACTGAGAACATACACAAACACACACACAGCACAGCAGTTTTCCAAGCACAAGTCTTTTGCTTCAGTTTCCTAGGTACTTTATTATTATTATTTTCTATAGCCAGTTTTTTTACTTATTATGCATTTTCGTCCATTTTTATTCTTTGGCATGTGTGAGCCTCCCATTGCAGTGGCCTCTCTTGCTGCAGAGCACTGGTTCTGGGCACATGCGCTCCAGAGTGCTGACTCCTAATTGGACACACCGGCCCTGTCACTCCGTGGCATGTGGGATCTTCCCGGGCCATGGATCGAACCGGTGCCCCTTGCACTGCAAGTTGGACTCTTTGCCTACTGGACCACGAGGGAAGCCTGGTATTCTATTATTTTTGATATAAGAATGGTAAATGGAATTGTTTCCTTAATTTCTCTTTCTGATCTTTCACTGTTACTGTATAGAAATCCAAGAGATTTCTGTGTATTAATTTTGTATACTGCAACTTTACCAAATTCATTTGGTATAGTTTTTAGTTTTTTTTAAAAAAATAGAAATGAAACCAATTGAAGTGAGAAAGGTATCCTAGATATTTGCAGACAGAATGTGTGATCTTATTGTCTATAACAGAGAAAATATCAGATACTGTAAAATAAGAAAATTTATAATTTATTTCTTAATATTTTTGAAGGGCATTCATTTCCAAGTAGCATACAATCATAAAGAATAACTTCAAAGATATGTGCTTAAACATGAAGACTAATTTGGTATCACCATCAAAAGAAGCATGACCACATATTCCCAATATGTGTATAATAGTAGGACAGAAAATTCACAGAAAACACACATCTGACAGACAGACCCACATAACATGCTCATAAACACAAACCCAGATACACGCATACATGCTCTACATCCCATACAAATACTACCCTTCAACCACACTGCATTTTTTCACCTTACTAGGTTTTCTTCTTCTGTTATCACTAGTTAGTTTTGAACAGTTTCTGTCATTCTTCCCAATATTTTCCTCTCATGGAAAGGTCACAGGATTGCCTGTGTTGTCCTGGTCTGGTTTCACTCTATTCCTGTTTGGCAGGTTATTTGTGGCAGGACTGTTAATGGACTGTTAATGTAACAGAACCTTTCTCTTGCAGCTGCATCTTTCATGGCAGATCCACAGGCTCTCCTCAAGCAGAATCATGAGGCTGGCCAGCACTACCAATTCTATGTGGTATTTGTCCACTTTATTTCTGTTACATCAGAAAGTTGATTCAAATCAAGGCTGCTTTTGTTCTGTACTTAAACATGTGTTCACCTGGCACATGCGCTCCAGAGTGCTGACTCCTAATTGGACACACCGGCCCTGTCACTCCGTGGCATGTGGGATCTTCCGGCCATGGATCGAACCGTGCCCCTTGCACTGCAATTGGACTCTTTGCCTACTGGACCACGAGGGAAGCCCGGTATTCTATTATTTTTGATATAAGAATGGTAAATGGAATTGTTTCCTTAATTTCTCTTTCTGATCTTTCACTGTTACTGTATAGAAATCCAAGAGATTTCTGTGTATTAATTTTGTATACTGCAACTTTACCAAATTCATTTGGTATAGTTTTTAGTTTTTTTTAAAAAAATAGAAATGAAACCAATTGAAGTGAGAAAGGTATCCTAGATATTTGCAGACAGAATGTGTGATCTTATTGTCTATAACAGAGAAAATATCAGATACTGTAAAATAAGAAAATTTATAATTTATTTCTTAATATTTTTGAAGGGCATTCATTTCCAAGTAGCATACAATCATAAAGAATAACTTCAAAGATATGTGCTTAAACATGAAGACTAATTTGGTATCACCATCAAAAGAAGCATGACCACATATTCCCAATATGTGTATAATAGTAGGACAGAAAATTCACAGAAAACACACATCTGACAGACAGACCCACATAACATGCTCATAAACACAAACCCAGATACACGCATACATGCTCTACATCCCATACAAATACTACCCTTCAACCACACTGCATTTTTTCACCTTACTAGGTTTTCTTCTTCTGTTATCACTAGTTAGTTTTGAACAGTTTCTGTCATTCTTCCCAATATTTTCCTCTCATGGAAAGGTCACAGGATTGCCTGTGTTGTCCTGGTCTGGTTTCACTCTATTCCTGTTTGGCAGGTTATTTGTGGCAGGACTGTTAATGGACTGTTAATGTAACAGAGCCTTTCTCTTGCAGCTGCATCTTTCATGGCAGATCCACAGGCTCTCCTCAGGCAGAATCATGAGGCTGGCCAGCACTACCAATTCTATGTGGTATTTGTCCACTTTATTTCTGTTACATCAGAAAGTTGATTCAAATCAAGGCTGCTTTTGTTCTGTACTTAAACATGTGTTCACCTATATCCATGAATCCAAGTACATTCTCTTTTTTTGTTTTTTTTTCTGAAGATGCAGTGCAACGCTATAACCAGCAACAATGGCACACATAAAACTCTAACCATATGTTCTTCTCTTCACTAAAATATACCAAGAATAATGACACTGCCAACAATTTAGAGAAATATAAGAATGGACTTAGTGAAGACAAAATGACCTGTGTACACATTTACATGAGCATTTATTGTTTAGTAGCTATGTCTTGTCCAGCTCTTTTGCAACCGAATGGACTGCAACCTGCCAGGCTCCTCTGTCCATGAAATTTTGCAGACAAGATATACTGGAGTGGGTAGCCATGCCCTCCTCCAGGAGGAGGGAATGAGCCCCAATTTCATATGTCTCCTGCCCTGGCAGGCAGATTCTTTACCACTGAGCCATTAGAGAAGCCCTTAGGTGAGTATAACACTCATCTTTTTTCAGCCTTCAGGAAACTGGTGCAGACTTTCTAGATATTAAAAATTAAATAAAATTGAATCTACTTCTTCAGAAGTATGGGGTATTTACATTGGACCTCATGTTGCTTTTCACTATTTCAATATGAGATATGTCCCTGTATGTGGCTTTCCTCATAGTTCTTGCAAATTGCTACATGGATATAATTAGCAATTGGTCACATTCATTTTCTAGAGTTTCATATAAATATACTGCTAGAAAGTCATCTCTTTCAAAGCAAGTATCCATTATTTATAAATATCTTCCAAACTGTGTTTCACAAGGAGCTACTGTAGAGATCTTCTCTCTATAAATACACAGAGTGTTATTTTTTATATGTGCCAAGCATGCTGTGTTCTCTTGACTTTATGCTATTACAAATTCTCTACAGTTAGATAGTGGAGCAATGCAGCTTCCAGTTGACCAAAACATTTTAAAGAAAAAAAGCATTGTTTATGAAGTAGCCATTAAAATGTTTCCATCCATTTATGACCCAAATCATAAAGTAATGTTTGTATTCCACAGAGGAATATGTGATGAGGCAAATTTCTCAACTAACATTTGATATTCATCATGTCACTTAATTCTGAGCCAAATGATTACTTTCCAAGTAAATGATGATAAGAAGAAACCAAATATCCTTTTATTATATCCGTTAAGTGTTGAATTGTATAAATTGATTCCATTTTCTCCTTGAGTTAGGAGTTTAGTAGAAATTTCTAGGAGCAGAATCATTGAACAAATATAATCTTTGTTCATCTTAATAAAAAATGCCCAATAAAAAACATTTATTGTCTTAGTGAAGACAAAATGACCTGTGTACACATTTACATGAGCATTTATTGTTTAGTAGCTATGTCTTGTCCAGCTCTTTTGCAACCGAATGGACTGCAACCTGCCAGGCTCCTCTGTCCATGAAATTTTGCAGACAAGATATACTGGAGTGGGTAGCCATGCCCTCCTCCAGGAGGAGGGAATGAGCCCCAATTTCATATGTCTCCTGCCCTGGCAGGCAGATTCTTTACCACTGAGCCATTAGAGAAGCCCTTAGGTGAGTATAACACTCATCTTTTTTCAGCCTTCAGGAAACTGGTGCAGACTTTCTAGATATTAAAAATTAAATAAAATTGAATCTACTTCTTCAGAAGTATGGGGTATTTACATTGGACCTCATGTTGCTTTTCACTATTTCAATATGAGATATGTCCCTGTATGTGGCTTTCCTCATAGTTCTTGCAAATTGCTACATGGATATAATTAGCAATTGGTCACATTCATTTTCTAGAGTTTCATATAAATATACTGCTAGAAAGTCATCTCTTTCAAAGCAAGTATCCATTATTTATAAATATCTTCCAAACTGTGTTTCACAAGGAGCTACTGTAGAGATCTTCTCTCTATAAATACACAGAGTGTTATTTTTTATATGTGCCAAGCATGCTGTGTTCTCTTGACTTTATGCTATTACAAATTCTCTACAGTTAGATAGTGGAGCAATGCAGCTTCCAGTTGACCAAAACATTTTAAAGAAAAACAGCATTGTTTATGAAGTAGCCATTAAAATGTTTCCCTCCATTTATGACCCAAATCATAAAGTAATGTTTGTATTCCACAGAGGAATATGTGATGAGGCAAATTTCTCAACTAACATTTGATATTCATCATGTCACTTAATTCTGAGCCAAATGATTACTTTCCAAGTAAGTGATGATAAGAAGAAACCAAATATCCTTTTATTATATCCGTTAAGTGTTGAATTGTATAAATTGATTCCATTTTCTCCTTGAGTTAGGAGTTTAGTAGAAATTTCTAGGAGCAGAATCATTGAACAAATATAATCTTTGTTCGATCATTACATCTTTTGAAATATTCTCTGGTGGACATGGGTGCTGTTAACACTGGTATCTTCCCATAAGAATTTTCTGAAATCTTATGAAATGTAAACCAATTTTGAGGGCAGGTATTATGTCTACATGTGGCTTAGAAAAGCACTGTACTTCTGGCAAATGGGTCTGTTCTGACTTTAAAGGAGAAGGTATTTATGACTTTATGTTAAAGACACATTTAATCATATGTCAAAGGAATCTACTACACACCTTTTCACAGAAAACATTATATAATTTTTTAATATGCATTTAGCTTCCTAATGAATTACCAGCAAAATAATTACAGTAACATTACCACACAAGTATAACAATTGCTTCTCTAAACACTATTTGTAGATGTAAAATTGTTTTTATAAAACATTAGTATCTCACTTTAGAAATCTATATTGAATAAAGGCACTCACCTTTATATAAATTCTCTTTTAAAGAAATATATTTTTAAATTAAAAATATTCCTCCTGCACTCAGAGAAGAAAACCCATCAATATGAACAAATTCTAAAACTAGGTAGTGGGTCAAAAAGATTCTTTCTTCAGCTTAAATACATATGTAAGACATATGAATTTTTCCTTTCTCTGAAGAGCTTATGATTGAAAAATAGCTTAAGAAAAACAGACCTGCCACCCAAATTTGCAAGTTCTGTTCTACAAGAATACAAACAGAGGCCCACATTTCAAAATCTAAATATTTAAAAGCTACAGATCTAGTTAGAAAATTGTTAACTTAAAAAGGTTTCTTCGGGCTTCCCTGGTGGTCCAGTGGGTAAGGACAAAAATTTTAAAGAAAAGCATTGTTTATGAAGTAGCCATTAAAATGTTTCCATCCATTTATGACCCAAATCATAACGTCATGTTTCTATTCCACAGAGGAATGTGTGATGCGGCAAATTTCGCCACCAACATTTCATATTCATCATGTCACTTAATTCTGAGCCAAATGATTACTTTCCAAGTAAGTGATGATAAGAAGAAACCAAATATCCTTTTATTATATCCGTTAAGTGTTGAATTGTATAAATTGATTCCATTTTCTCCTTGAGTTAGGAGTTTAGTAGAAATTTCTAGGAGCAGAATCATTGAACAAATATAATCTTTGTTCGATCATTACATCTTTTGAAATATTCTCTGGTGGACATGGGTGCTGTTAACACTGGTATCTTCCCATAAGAATTTTCTGAAATCTTATGAAATGTAAACCAATTTTGAGGGCAGGTATTATGTCTACATGTGGCTTAGAAAAGCACTGTACTTCTGGCAAATGGGTCTGTTCTGACTTTAAAGGAGAAGGTATTTATGACTTTATGTTAAAGACACATTTAATCATATGTCAAAGGAATCTACTACACACCTTTTCACAGAAAACATTATATAATTTTTTAATATGCATTTAGCTTCCTAATGAATTACCAGCAAAATAATTACAGTAACATTACCACACAAGTATAACAATTGCTTCTCTAAACACTATTTGTAGATGTAAAATTGTTTTTATAAAACATTAGTATCTCACTTTAGAAATCTATATTGAATAAAGGCACTCACCTTTATATAAATTCTCTTTTAAAGAAATATATTTTTAAATTAAAAATATTCCTCCTGCACTCAGAGAAGAAAACCCATCAATATGAACAAATTCTAAAACTAGGTAGTGGGTCAAAAAGATTCTTTCTTCAGCTTAAATACATATGTAAGACATATGAATTTTTCCTTTCTCTGAAGAGCTTATGATTGAAAAATAGCTTAAGAAAAACAGACCTGCCACCCAAATTTGCAAGTTCTGTTCTACAAGAATACAAACAGAGGCCCACATTTCAAAATCTAAATATTTAAAAGCTACAGATCTAGTTAGAAAATTGTTAACTTAAAAAGGTTTCTTCGGGCTTCCCTGGTGGTCCAGTGGGTAAGGACACCGCCTTGCAGTGCAAGGGGCGCCGGTTCGATCCCTGGCCTAGGAAGATCCCATGTGCCGCAGAGCAGCTGGACAGATGTGTCCAATTACCGAGCCGGAGATCTGGAGTGCATGCACCCAGACCCGGTGCTCTGCGACAACAGAGGCCACCGCGATGGGAGGCCCACACGGGCCAAAGAACAAAGATGGTTGAAAATAGACAAATGAAACACCAATAGACGTGGCCTGTCCACCCTCCTCCCTCCCCACCCCACCCCGCCCCACCCCTCAATAAATAAATAAATAAATGTTAAAAAAAAAAGGTTTCTTCTCTCTCAACAAAAATACCATTATACTGACAAAATAAAAAACTATGTGTAAAGCTCTAGATTTTACTTTTTTAAGAATCCATCTTGATTATAATTTGTAAATATATTAAAAAGCAACAGGAACCTCTTTATTAAGACATGTAGGTAATTGTGGGCATCTGCTTTCCACTTTTACTTGAGAATGGTAAAAGAGGCCAATACCTTACTGTCATTATAGCAAGTTTTCACCTCATAGGAAGCCTAAAAGAGTCTCTTGGGCCTTTCAGATCACTCTACTCTCTACAGACCTTCCCATACTCAAGTGTGTTCTGGAATTCCTTATAAATTTAAATAGGCATCTGGGCAATAGAACACTATAACTCTGCTGGATTTTAAAGTGCAGTTCCGGGGTTAAATATTGTACCCAGACATTTTCAAATTGCCCAGGCTCATCTTCCAAATAGTGTATTACTCACTTTACTAATCTCCCTGTCAAATAATGGATTAAAGACCTAAATGTAAGACCACAAACCATACAACTCTTTTTAAGGACATAAAATCTCCCTGTCAATAAAACCAAATTTCCTTAAATACATATGTAAGACATATGAAGAGCTTATGATTGAAAAATAGCTTAAGAAAAACAGACCTGCCACCCAAATTTGCAAGTTCTGTTCTACAAGAATACAAACAGAGGCCCACATTTCAAAATCTAAATATTTAAAAGCTACAGATCTAGTTAGAAAATTGTTAACTTAAAAAGGTTTCTTCGGGCTTCCCTGGTGGTCCAGTGGGTAAGGACACCGCCTTGCAGTGCAAGGGGCGCCGGTTCGATCCCTGGCCTAGGAAGATCCCATGTGCCGCAGAACAGCTGGACAGATGTGTCCAATTACCGAGCCGGAGATATGGAGTGCATGCACCCAGACCCGGTGCTCTGCGACAACAGAGGCCACCGCGATGGGAGGCCCACACGGGCCAAAGAACAAAGATGGTTGAAAATAGACAAATGAAACACCAATAGACGTGGCCTGTCCACCCTCCTCCCTCCCCACCCCACCCCGCCCCACCCCCTCAATAAATAAATAAATAAATGTTAAAAAAAAAAGGTTTCTTCTCTCTCAACAAAAATACCATTATACTGACAAAATAAAAAACTATGTGTAAAGCTCTAGATTTTACTTTTTTAAGAATCCATCTTGATTATAATTTGTAAATATATTAAAAAGCAACAGGAACCTCTTTATTAAGACATGTAGGTAATTGTGGGCATCTGCTTTCCACTTTTACTTGAGAATGGTAAAAGAGGCCAATACCTTACTGTCATTATAGCAAGTTTTCACCTCATAGGAAGCCTAAAAGAGTCTCTTGGGCCTTTCAGATCACTCTACTCTCTACAGACCTTCCCATACTCAAGTGTGTTCTGGAATTCCTTATAAATTTAAATAGGCATCTGGGCAATAGAACACTATAACTCTGCTGGATTTTAAAGTGCAGTTCCGGGGTTAAATATTGTACCCAGACATTTTCAAATTGCCCAGGCTCATCTTCCAAATAGTGTATTACTCACTTTACTAATCTCCCTGTCAAATAATGGATTAAAGACCTAAATGTAAGACCACAAACCATACAACTCTTAGAGGAAAATATTGGTAAAACACTCAAGGACATAAAGCAAGATCTTCCATGATCCACCTACTAGAATAGTGGAACTAAAACCAAAAATTAACATGTGGGACCTAATGAAACTTAAAAGCTTTTGTACAGCAAAAGAAATTATAAAAAAGCTGAACAGACAGCCCACAGAATGGGAGAAAATCATAGCAAATAAAATAACAGACAAAGAATTAATCTCCAAAATCTACAAGCAACTAAGACAACTCAGCACTAGAAAAATGAACAACCCAATCAAAAAATGGGAAAAGGACCTGAAGAGACATCTCACCAAAGAGGACATACAGATGACCCAAAAGCATATGAAACAATACTCAATCTCACTTATAATTAGAGAAATGTGAATCAAAACTACAATGAGATATCACCTCACACCTGTCAGAATGGCCATCATCAAAATATCTACAGACAATAAATGCTGGAGAGGGTGTAGAGAAAAGGGAACCCTCTTGCATTGCTGGTGGGAATGTAAATTGATACAGCCTCTATGGAAGAAAGTCTGGAGATTTCTTAAAAAACTAAAAACAGAAACACCATATGACCCAGCAATCCCACTCTTAGACTTATACCCAGATTAAATCAAATCTGAAAGAAGCACCTGTATGCCAATGTTCATTTCAGCTCTCTGTACAATAGTTAGAACATGGAAGCAACCTAGATGTCCATCGATGAATGAATGGATAAAGAAGTTCTGGTACATATATACAATGGAATACTACACAGCTATAAAAAGAAATGCGGAAGAATCAGGCCTAATGAGGTGGCTGGATCTAGAACCTATCATAAAAAATGAAGTCAAAAAGAGAAAGACAAGTACAGTATACAGACAAATATATATGCAATCTAGGAAATAGGTAATGATAACACACACAATGTACTGATGGAAAAACAGACTTAGAGAATAGACATATTGGGGAATAGACATTGTGGGGAATGAACAGTGGGTGGGAGGCATAGAGGGAGTAACATGGAAACCTAAACTATCATATGTGTAAAAGATAGCTATTGTCATTGCACTGTGGATTCCCAAAGAATTGTTAACCACAAAAAAGTTAGGAAGGCTCCATTCCCTCAACAAATCAAATTATTTGGGATCCCAAATGGATGCTAGTATCAGAAGCACAAGACAATAGTCTTTCCCCCAAAGTAAAATCCTAGATTTCCTATGACTAAAAGTCAGCAAAATGTAAAAGATGACTACTAAAATTTTGTTTATGATTTTGATGCTATAGCTATATTAGTAAAAAGATATAAAATCCATATATATATTTTAAATATATAACATATTACATGGTGTTGTTTTTCTTGTTTGATGATTACTCTTTGGTATGCAGGAACCTAGTTGGCTTCCCTAGTGCATTCTATCTTCTCCATCAGATTTGTCTTGTATCCCCATGTTCAAAGTTCTTTTGGTTAGCATTTCTAAAGAGAGAAAACTTTGAGAATTCCTTTGTAAAGGAAAATCCAGAATGGCCATCATCAAAATATCTACAGACAATAAATGCTGGAGAGGGTGTAGAGAAAAGGGAACCCTCTTGCATTGCTGGTGGGAATGTAAATTGATACAGCCTCTATGGAAGAAAGTCTGGAGATTTCTTAAAAAACTAAAAACAGAAACACCATATGACCCAGCAATCCCACTCTTAGACTTATACCCAGATTAAATCAAATCTGAAAGAAGCACCTGTATGCCAATGTTCATTTCAGCTCTCTATACAATAGTTAGAACATGGAAGCAACCTAGATGTCCATCGATGAATGAATGGATAAAGAAGTTCTGGTACATATATACGATGGAATACTACACAGCTATAAAAAGAAATGCGGAAGAATCAGGCCTAATGAGGTGGCTGGATCTAGAACCTATCATAAAAAATGAAGTCAAAAAGAGAAAGACAAGTACAGTATACAGACACATATATATGCAATCTAGGAAATAGGTAATGATAACACACACAATGTACTGATGGAAAAACAGACTTAGAGAATAGACATATGGACATTGTGGGGAATGAACAGTGGGTGGGAGGCATAGAGGGAGTAACATGGAAACCTAAACTATCATATGTGTAAAAGATAGCTATTGTCATTGCACTGTGGATTCCCAAAGAATTGTTAACCACAAAAAAGTTAGGAAGGCTCCATTCCCTCAACAAATCAAATTATTTGGGATCCCAAATGGATGCTAGTATCAGAAGCACAAGACAATAGTCTTTCCCCCAAAGTAAAATCCTAGATTTCCTATGACTAAAAGTCAGCAAAATGTAAAAGATGACTACTAAAATTTTGTTTATGATTTTGATGCTATAGCTATATTAGTAAAAAGATATAAAATCCATATATATATTTTAAATATATAACATATTACATGGTGTTGTTTTTCTTGTTTGATGATTACTCTTTGGTATGCAGGAACCTAGTTGGCTTCCCTAGTGCATTCTATCTTCTCCATCAGATTTGTCTTGTATCCCCATGTTCAAAGTTCTTTTGGTTAGCATTTCTAAAGAGAGAAAACTTTGAGAATTCCTTTGTAGTCCAACATGGGTTAAAATGTTCCAGACTCAGAACTATGAACATCTTCACCTTTGAACTCTGTTCTTGATGCTTGTCTGGAGAGCCACCCAGGGGCTCTAGTTGCTGAGATCCAAAGTTCATAGACCAAATTATTCTTATGTTTTGATATGAAATAGGTTTGTGTTAATTTCAAATGTTCTGTGATTTGTTTTGATTTCATCTTTGATCCACGAGTTACTTAAAAGAGTGTTGATATACAGCTGGTTAATTTTCAGTTACAGAGAAGCAAAGGCTAGGAGTGGGGTGGTTGTGGAAATGGAGGAAAGACATGGGGATCTCTGTTGTCCAGATCTCTGTGTGAAAGTAGGAAGACAATCCATTCTTTCCCAATCACGTGATCTGGTGGAAATTTTCCTCGTCAGATCTCCTGATACCCAGTCACATCTTATGGTCTCCTCAAAGCCTTACAAAGGGCTAATTGCAGGATATAGACACATTCTTTAATTTTCTGTGCACATAAACTGTTTTCTGTCATGCAGAGGCTGGGGACTGGCAGGGACCCACAGAGTCTGTGGTCTTTGTCTCAGGACCTAATCCACATTTCATATTCCTCCAGCCAAATGGACTAGAAAATCTGCCACCTGTATCCTGGATAATTTGTGTGTTAAGATCTATACATATTATCTTCAGAATTTATCAGAATGATTATTTCAGTTGTATGGATTGCAGCAATGAATGGGGCAAAAGATCAATGGCAATGCATGTTCTGATGGCTTTATAAAGTGGCAATTGAGATGCATGCCTAATTGAAGAACACAATTAGGTTCTAGTGTCTAGGTAAGTTAGACACTAGTACCATTTTTGGTCTGAAGTCTAGTAGACAAAACCAAAGAACAGTATATTATCAAGCTTACCACTGAAAAGTCCTTGTGAGAAACACTGTGTTGGAGATATAAAGAACTTTTACTGACTTCAGCAAAGCCAGTTATTTCTTCACTCTGGGATCAGGTTTATGTGTCTTAATTTTTTAAAATTTGATGCTTTCTGGAGGCACCAGGGCTTCTAGTTTGCTGAGATCCAAAGAGAGAAAACTTTGAGAATTCATTTGTAGTCCAACATGGGTTAAAATGTTCCAGACTCAGAACTATGAACATCTTCACCTTTGAACTCTGTTCTTGATGCTTGTCTGGAGAGCCACCCAGGGGCTCTAGTTGCTGAGATCCAAAGTTCATAGACCAAATTATTCTTATGTTTTGATATGAAATAGGTTTGTGTTAATTTCAAATGTTCTGTGATTTGTTTTGATTTCATCTTTGATCCACGAGTTACTTAAAAGAGTGTTGATATACAGCTGGTTAATTTTCAGTTACAGAGAAGCAAAGGCTAGGAGTGGGGTGGTTGTGGAAATGGAGGAAAAACATGGGGATCTCTGTTGTCCAGATCTCTGTGTGAAAGTAGGAAGACAATCCATTCTTTCCCAATCACGTGATCTGGTGGAAATTTTCCTCGTCAGATCTCCTGATACCCAGTCACATCTTATGGTCTCCTCAAAGCCTTACAAAGGGCTAATTGCAGGATATAGACACATTCTTTAATTTTCTGTGCACATAAACTGTTTTCTGTCATGCAGAGGCTGGGGACTGGCAGGGACCCACAGAGTCTGTGGTCTTTGTCTCAGGACCTAATCCACATTTCATATTCCTCCAGCCAAATGGACTAGAAAATCTGCCACCTGTATCCTGGATAATTTGTGTGTTAAGATCTATACATATTATCTTCAGAATTTATCAGAATGATTATTTCAGTTGTATGGATTGCAGCAATGAATGGGGGCAAAAGATCAATGGCAATGCATGTTCTGATGGCTTTATAAAGTGGCAATTGAGATGCATGCCTAATTGAAGAACACAATTAGGTTCTAGTGTCTAGGTAAGTTAGACACTAGTACCATTTTTGGTCTGAAGTCTAGTAGACAAAACCAAAGAACAGTATATTATCAAGCTTACCACTGAAAAGTCCTTGTGAGAAACACTGTGTTGGAGATATAAAGAACTTTTACTGACTTCAGCAAAGCCAGTTATTTCTTCACTCTGGGATCAGGTTAATGTGTCTTTTTGTATATTGTGGTTGACACTGTGTTAACATATTATGTCACACTTTGATCACACATTATACAAATGTTACATTTACTTTTGTATTCTCACATTACATATGACCCAGTGAGGTGCTTTTCCTAAAATGCGCAATGGGATAAAGACAGGAAAACCCAGAAACTTTGTGTCTTCCATCTTGTACCTGAGTTTAGGAAAAGGGGCATAAATTATTCCCACTGTTTAAATTGGTATTTTAGCTTGCTAGGATATTTTGAAACACACAGAACTGAATTGGTGCAAGTGAAATGTATGTTCAATTTGATGTTGCTTTTCTTCCTATGTTTTGAAGGTGAAGATTAAGAAAAGAAAAACATTATCAATTTACAAAAAGTCTGTCAACTTACATATAATAGAAAAAGATGTATGAATGTTGTGGGTTATCATAATGAGACATGTTAAATACTTACATTTTGGCCAGAGTCAAATAATTGTTATTCCTGATATTTTTGGAAAACCTGAACCAGATTTATGGTTTTGTTGTTGTTGTAGTCATTTATCTGTTTTCTCCTTAAAAAGAAAATCAACACAGGTAAAATATATCAATTCTTTTATGTGCTAAGTCACTTCAGTCATATATGACTCTTTGTGACCCCATGGACTGTAGACTGCCAGGCTCTTCTGTCCATGAAATTCTCCAAACAAGAAAACTGGAGTGGGGACTACCCTGGTGGTCCAGTAGGTAAAGAGTCCACCTTGCAGTGCAAGGGGCACCAGTTTGATCCCTGGCCTGGGAAGATCCCACCTGCTGCAGAGCAGCTGGACCTGTGTGTTGAATTAAGAGCCAGCGCTCTGGAGCGCATGCACCCAGAGCTGGTGCTCTGCAACGAGAGAGGCCACTGCAATGCGAGGCCCACACATATCAAAGAATAAAGATGGATAAAAATAAATAAAAATAATAAAAAGTAAATAAATAAAAGAGGTCAAAATTAAAAAAAAAAAAAAAAAGAATACTGGAGTGAGCTCCTTCAGGGTCTCTTCCTGACCCAGGGATTGAAACTGAGTCTTTTATCTTTCCTTCATTGGCAGGCAGATTCTTGACTACTAACACAACCTGGGAAGCCAAGTTCTTTTATTATAACTACTAAATGCCATTAAATTTGCTTTAACCTTAGTAATTTATTTGTTATTATTGTTTAGTTGCTAATTTGTGTCACTTTTTTGTGAACCCAGGGACTGTAGCCCACCAGGCTCCTCTGTCCATAGGATTTTCCAGGCAAGAATATTGGAGTGGGTTGTCATTTCCTTCTACAGTGGATCTTCCCAACTCAGAGATCAAACCCAAATCTCCTGCACTGGCAAGCAAATTGCTTATCAGTGAGCCACCAGGGAAGCCCAGTAATTTATTTTCACATTAATTTATCTAAGTGTCTTTGATATTAGCTTTTGGAATATATCAAGAGAGCTTATGCTTAACATTTTAAGAAAACAATTACTGCCAAACTCAAGTAAGTGCAAGTTGTGACTCAGATTACTACCAGATATGGAGTAGCAAAAATACCTTATGTATATGTGTGTATGTATGCTTATCTGTGATTTTAAAATTAAAAACCATAATTTAAACTTTGTTCAACCTGACCATGCACTTTCTCATAGTTATAATTTTCTGGAAAGGATTGAATCTTAATTGT
The DNA here is from genome assembly GCA_022376925.1 of Tragulus kanchil. Classification (NCBI taxonomy): domain Eukaryota; kingdom Metazoa; phylum Chordata; class Mammalia; order Artiodactyla; family Tragulidae; genus Tragulus; species Tragulus kanchil. The sequence goes on along the minus strand of JAIOJX010000029.1, from coordinate 62,791,921 downwards.
AGAGTGCAAGTGTAATCCACGCTAAATATGTTTTTTCCAAATGTGTTTATGCACTAAATGGATTTACTATTGTAATATTAGAAGCTTCAATGAAACTCATGATTGAGTATTAATGCTGAGCTCTTCTGTATAGTGCTCTCCAAAATAAAATATACAACAACCAGAATAAGCAGGGCAAAATAATGTGCTTCAAAAGCAAACAAATATTTATCAACAACTACAAAGCTGAGTAATTATAATTGAGGCTGTGAGAAAGGAGCAAACATCCTTACCCTTTGACTATATATGAACATAAGGAACCATTATTGATCTGAATATGAAAACCAGAACAAGTATAAATTATAAATCCTTGCAGTTATGAAAATGTAATTGTATGGTAAATATCATTTAATCAGACAACGTTATTGTTTCAAGAAGTCTGAGTTCCCCAACCTCCTCATTTTTTATACAAAGAAATTGTGAGTCATCAAGATGAATTAACTGATCGGCCCAAAGTCACAGAACCAGTAGGAGCAGACCAAAATATAATATTCAAGTATTTTAACTCCTATCGTATGGTCTTTGAAATGTACCGTGGAGGTGATAGTGGTAAAGAACCCTCCTGCCAGTTCAGGAGACATAAGAGATGTGGGTCAATCCTTGAATAGAGAAGATCCTGGGGGTAGGGCATGGAAAGCCACTCCACTATTCTTGCTTGGAGAATCCCATGGACAGAGGAACCTGGCAGGCTACCATCCATAGAGTCACAAAGAGTCAGACTTGACTGAAGCAATTTAGCATTGTACAATGCAGAGCAAAGAGTGCTGCAAAAGACTGACATAGGATTCTTTTATGAAATGTTTTTATTAAGGGCAGAGTATGTCAACAGATACACCCATTTCTGTCTCTTCAGATTTCCCTACTTAGCAACTCTGTGACCATGGCAGTTTGCTTGACTCGCTTAGCATCAGTTTTGTATCATATAATATGAAGGTAAGTTTAGATTTTACCCCAGAGCAGTTTTTTGAGGAATGGATGAAATTATTTATTCAAATGCTTAACTTAATGATTGGTACAAGTTAAGGATGGCATAAATATTGTTATTGGTTATTATTGTTTTGTCATCAGAACATTCTAAATTTCAATGTGTCCCTTTAAAAATCATTTATTGCAGGGAAAGAACTGAAATTAAGATAGCTTCTCACTAATCTTAATTAGCTTCTCTCTGCTTTCCTATCCCCCTTAAGATTTCCTGTTGATCTGTGTAATTTAAAATGTCCATGTGTAAAGACATGAATGTGAACTAGTCTTTTCGGTTAAATGCTTTGAATTAATCACTAGAATTAAAAATTACCTTTATGACTTATGAATTATATTCATATAAAGCAAACAAATATTTATCAACCACTACAAAGCTGAGTAATTATAATTGAGGCTGTGAGAAAGGAGCAAACATCCTTACCCTTTGACTATATATGAACATAAGGAACCATTATTGATCTGAATATGAAAACCAGAACAAGTATAAATTATAAATCCTTGCAGTTATGAAAATGTAATTGTATGGTAAATATCATTTAATCAGACAACGTTATTGTTTCAAGAAGTCTGAGTTCCCCAATCTCCTCATTTTTTATACAAAGAAATTGTGAGTCATCAAGATGAATTAACTGATCGGCCCAAAGTCACAGAACCAGTAGGAGCAGACCAAAATATAATATTCAAGTATTTTAACTCCTATCGTATGGTCTTTGAAATGTACCGTGGAGGTGATAGTGGTAAAGAACCCTCCTGCCAGTTCAGGAGACATAAGAGATGTGGGTCAATCCTTGAATAGAGAAGATCCTGGGGGTAGGGCATGGAAAGCCACTCCACTATTCTTGCTTGGAGAATCCCATGGACAGAGGAACCTGGCAGGCTACCATCCATAGAGTCACAAAGAGTCAGACTTGACTGAAGCAATTTAGCATTGTACAATGCAGAGCAAAGAGTGCTGCAAAAGACTGACATAGGATTCTTTTATGAAATGTTTTTATTAAGGGCAGAGTATGTCAACAGATACACCCATTTCTGTCTCTTCAGATTTCCCTACTTAGCAACTCTGTGACCATGGCAGTTTGCTTGACTCGCTTAGCATCAGTTTTGTATCATATAATATGAAGGTAAGTTTAGATTTTACCCCAGAGCAGTTTTTTGAGGAATGGATGAAATTATTTATTCAAATGCTTAACTTAATGATTGGTACAAGTTAAGGATGGCATAAATATTGTTATTGGTTATTATTGTTTTGTCATCAGAACATTCTAAATTTCAATGTGTCCCTTTAAAAATCATTTATTGCAGGGAAAGAACTGAAATTAAGATTAGCTTCTCACTAATCTTAATTAGCTTCTCTCTGCTTTCCTATCCCCCTTAAGATTTCCTGTTGATCTGTGTAATTTAAAATGTCCATGTGTAAAGACATGAATGTGAACTAGTCTTTTCGGTTAAATGCTTTGAATTAATCACTAGAATTAAAAATTACCTTTATGACTTATGAATTATATTCATATTATTGAGCCTAAATGAAGACAATATTATGCATGGTTAGTAAATTTGACTCTGATCCCTGTCTTTCTGAAAGGAAAGACAGATGAAGGGCTATAAAGCTAAAAGGCTGCTATGCAGTTTGTCTTAAAGTTTCCACAGGTATCGTTTTCTTCATTCTTAGTAGTAGTATTCTAGACCACATGCCTGAATCAACTCAGCAAATGTTCCTACTGGCTCATCCTTTTTGGCTTCTTTCATCTCTTTTTTAGTCTATTTAACACTTTGCTGCCAACATCATCCAAAGAAATGAGTGTAGGATGAGTCCATAATGCTTACTCTGGCATTCAGGGTTTGCCCTCCTTTGCACCTTAACCCTTTTCATTATACTTTACAGCTTAGTTTTCAAACGTATAACTTTCACTCCCAACATCACTATCTCCCAAGTACTACAGATAAAATTTTATTTCTTGATCTTTGGATGTACACTTTATCCTGCCTACAATTTACCTTAACCAAGATTTGCAAGGTAATTATGTTCTGTATGGATTATTTGGTATTAAAATGCTCTAACGGCTTTATTGGTTTACAACATCCACAAATTTTGTGAGCTGCTTAAATGATAACAACAGCCAGAAGACATCACAGAATGGGCCCTCAACCAATGTTGTTCAATTGAGTTATTGAAAATACGATAGTGACTTTAGGTATGAAATGTAAAATCTACTGCAGAGTACAGTGCAGGATGTGAGGGCATGTGCTTTTCTAAGTATAACAGAATCTCGTTTCTAAATGGACCTTAAAATTTTCATAAATACCCATTTCCAGATTTCAGTTCACTCTAGGAATCATTTGTGAAGAATTTAAAATCAATTTCAAATAGATTTTAGGTTTCAAGCCAGCACATTTTCTCTTCTACAAATCCATAATACTTTTCTCACTCTATAAAGAGACACATTATGTGATTTAAGGGACTTGAAAGCAGATGTGGCTGTACTTTAGTACTTAACAAGAGTTAAAAGTCAACCTTGAACTTTGGAAAGGGTATTGTTATAAGATGGAACATACACTTTTTCTCTTTACCAACTATGGAGCAAGTGACTTAATGTTTCCCTATGATGTTTTGGATTTTACATCTGCTGTGAAAGATGGTGCAATGGAAATGCAGCCTCGCTTCTTCCAGCCCATCTCAGGAGACTCAGCAGGCTGCTATTAAATAGTCATCCAGGTGTCAGTCTTGAACTCAAATGTGTACTGCCCCTGAAGTCTGAGATAAAGTCTGGCTAAGCAGTTCATGAAGAATGTTCTGGATTGTTCTCTTGACATGTGAGCTCTTCACCATATGTGTTTTGTTTTATTTCTCATTTTCAAATGTTGCTAGCAGGAAGATATTTATTCAATAAATGTCAATAAATTCATTTAAAAACCAGAAGATAAGCTTTGAATTTTACACTTTTTAATACCTTGAAGAGTGATTCTGTAACTTAATAACAGCTAATATAAAATGTGCTAGCGACTTTTAATAAAATTTCCAAAACTGACAGGATGTATCATCCTTGGAGGGAATGCTCTGTACAGTGTTAAACTAGACCAGCACATAAAACCTGGGAGCACATTTTCCTCTCCTCCATTTCATATAAACGGGAGTGTTATTATCCTATTTACATGTTTGTTTTCTGTGAAGACTTTAGAGTTTCCCACAGAAAACATTATGAATATTTGCTTTAAAATAGATTATAAGAAAGCTAGACAGCCATTTTGATAGAAAATATCAATATTGGAAATCTGCATAATTTTTTAAAAATTGTTTTGAGAACGAGCAAGACAGTACTAAATTTAGGAATAAGACAAGTTTTGTTCAATTGAGTTATTGAAAATACGATAGTTATTTTAGTTATGAAATGTAAAATCTACTGCAGAGTACAGTGCAGGATGTGAGGGCATGTGCTTTTCTAAGTATAACAGAATCTCCTTTCTAAATGGACCTTAAAATTTTCATAAATACCCATTTCCAGATTTCAGTTCACTCTAGGAATCATTTGTGAAGAATTTAAAATCAATTTCAAATAGATTTTAGGTTTCAAGCCAGCACATTTTCTCTTCTACAAATCCATAATACTTTTCTCACTCTATAAAGAGACACATTATGTGATTTAAGGGATTTGAAAGCAGATGTGGCTGTACTTTAGTACTTAACAAGAGTTAAAAGTCAACCTTGAACTTTGGAAAGGGTATTGTTATAAGATGGAACATACACTTTTTCTCTTTACCAACTATGGAGCAAGTGACTTAATGTTTCCCTATGATGTTTTGGATTTTACATCTGCTGTGAAAGATGGTGCAATGGAAATGCAGCCTCGCTTCTTCCAGCCCATCTCAGGAGACTCAGCAGGCTGCTATTAAATAGTCATCCAGGTGTCAGTCTTGAACTCAAATGTGTACTGCCCCTGAAGTCTGAGATAAAGTCTGGCTAAGCAGTTCATGAAGAATGTTCTGGATTGTTCTCTTGACATGTGAGCTCTTCACCATATGTGTTTTGTTTTATTTCTCATTTTCAAATGTTGCTAGCAGGAAGATATTTATTCAATAAATGTCAATAAATTCATTTAAAAACCAGAAGATAAGCTTTGAATTTTACACTTTTTAATACCTTGAAGAGTGATTCTGTAACTTAATAACAGCTAACATAAAATGTGCTAGCGACTTTTAATAAAATTTCCAAAACTGACAGGATGTATCATCCTTGGAGGGAATGCTCTGTACAGTGTTAAACTAGACCAGCACATAAAACCTGGGAGCACATTTTCCTCTCCTCCATTTCATATAAACGGGAGTGTTATTATCCTATTTACATGTTTGTTTTCTGTGAAGACTTTAGAGTTTCCCACAGAAAACATTATGAATATTTGCTTTAAAATAGATTATAAGAAAGCTAGACAGCCATTTTGATAGAAAATATCAATATTGGAAATCTGCATAATTTTTTAAAAATTGTTTTGATAACGTGCAAGACAGTACTAGTTTAGGAATAAGACAGTTCATAAATGGGCTAAAAGTTTTAAGTTCATTTTACTTCTAAAATTTCACAAATTGATATTTTCTTTCATTGAGAACCTCTCATTACCTATTTACATTGAAAAATGAATTCATATATTCAAGTATAATAACATCATCAGAAAGGAATAGAAATCATATGTATTTTCACAAAGGGATTCCACATCATCACCATCCAGATCGAAAGAGCATTACCAGTATACCAGAAACTTCCCGATCCCTTTCCCCATTAGGACCATTCCATCCTATTCAAATTAACCATTATCCTGATTTTCAACGTCTTTATTTTTGACTTTTTTTGAAGCAAGTATAGTTATACATTATGTACTATTTTGAGTTTAGCTTGTTTCAGTTAGCATTTTATTTATGAAATTCAGCTGTGTGATTCCTCCAACAGTGATTTGTTCATTTTATTTGCAGCATAATAATTCATTTAATAGATTTTTATACACAGGTTATTTCATTGTTGACAAATATTTGGATTGTTTCCAGTTTTCAGTTTTTGCAAATAATGCTGTGGTAAAGCTTCCCTATGTGTGTGTGTCTTTAAACAAGGGTACATACACATTTCTTTGGGATATGTGTGAATACCACTAGGAAATAATAAGCAGTTCATAAAATATCCTTATATTCATCTTTAGCTGGGACTGCCAAATAATTGGAAATCTTCGGCCTTAAGAGAATAAAGTGGTCTTATATATAGGTTTATGTCTACCCTCTAAAATTTCCCCTGGCATTCCTTAGTACTTCATGATTTTTTTTTCCTCCCTTACCTCTGGGTCATTAAAGAGTTTTAGTTGTTTTTAATCATTTCCTTTATGCCCTTTATTAGCCTTTTTATTTTATAAAATAAACTCATCTTTAATGCTTACCCAGGAGATTACAGTCTGAATTCCTAGTTTAATAGAATCTAAGACAAATTATTTCCTTTACCACTCCTATACAGTATGCCATTTCATCTCCTTTTAGCACAGAATTGTTTTTTATTATTGTTGACCTGAATTATTGGAATTCTATACTTTAAACTCACCAAACTGGTATCCTCACCATCACCATTATTGCCATCATTACCATCATCATTTTAGACAAGGGTGTGCTCTTTATGCTGTTCCTTGATTCCCTCAATTTTTTGTTTTGTTTTAGCTGAAATAGGTTGTTTTGTCTGCCTAAAAATTTCCTTTGAGTACTTCTTTTAGTGTTAATCTGTTAATGGTAAATTTCTTTTTTTTTACTTGAAAATTTCTTTATTTCACCATCTAATTTTCTTAAGTATAGAATTCTAAACTGATAATTATTTTCTTTTAGCACTTTAAAAATGTCATTTAATTGTCTCTGGCTTTCATTGTTTTTGTTGAGAAAAGGACTGTCAGTCTTATCTGTTGTTCCCTTGACAGTAGGATGGAACTTTTTTTCTGGTTGTTTTTAAGATTCTGTCTTGATTTTGGATTTCAAAACTTTACCCTGCTGTGTCTATGTATCGCTTTTTAAATATTTTTACTGCTTTGTTTCTAGTGTAAGTGACAAATAGATGCAAGATATTAGGTCTGGTAGAAAGAGTGCCTGAAGAACGATAGACAGTCATAACACTGTAGAGGAGAGAGTGACCAAAACCAAACCCAAGATAAAGAAATAAAAAAGGCAAAATGGTTGTCTGAGAAGGCCTTACATATAGTTGAGAAAAAAAGAAAAGTGAAAGGCAGAGGCAAAGATAACCAACAGAATGCAGAGTTCAAGAGAATAGCAAGGAGAGATAAAAAAGCCTTAAGTTTCTAGAGAGTTTTACATCTGTATCTTAAATATCTTATCCCTTATTTTTTCAACCTACACTTCCAAGTAGTTCTTCTTTCCTTACTCTCCCGCAAGTCCTCCTCCTACTGGGTCTCCAACTGGACATTATTATTAGCCCGGGTCACCTATATCATATATTTTCCATCCTTAACTACCCTTTCCATTCATCAATCTGAATGATTTTTATTTGCCTGTCTTTGTTACCTCTCTTCTATTGTATTTAATCTATTATCAAAATTTTCAGTATTTTATACTTCAGTTCAGTCGCTTAGTCATGTCGAATTCTTCACAACAGCATGGAATGTTGCACGCCAGGTTTCTCTGTCCTTCACCATCTCTCAGAACTTGTTCAAACTCATATCCACTGACTCATTGATGCCATCCAATTATCTCATCCTCTATCATCAACTTCTCCTTCTGCCTTCTATTTTTCCCCAAGTCAGGGTCTTTTCCATGAGTTCTTTCCTTGCATCAGGTCACCAAACTAAAAGTATTGGAGCTTCAGCTTCAGCATCATTCCTTGCAATGAATATTCAGGATTAATTTACTTTAGGATTGATTGATTTGATCTCCTTCTGGTCCAAGGGACTCTCGAAAGTCTTCTTTAATACCACAGTTCAAAGGCATCAATTCTTCATCTCTTAACCTTCTTTATGGTCCAACTCTCACAACTGTACAGGACTACCGAGGTATATATTTAAGACTAATACTTTATTTATTTTTAATTTCATGTAATTCTGCTTTAAAATAAACTGTTTTTATGTTAAACTTCAATCTTTTAATTTTTTAAAAGCATATTCATCACTATTATTTTAAGATTCATGCATAAAATGTTTTAAATACATGGATCAAATTTGGATCTTTAGAGATCTTTCTTCTTTTGTTCTCTCTAGAATTCTAATCTGGTAAAATCCCCATTCCTTCAGTTGCTGTTTTATACTTGTTTTCTACTATAAGAGTGTTTACTACAAGTTACTTAATTATTATCAGATGGAATAATTTCAATCAATTTAGAGACTGAAATTTTAGATAAACAAATATTATTTTAGTAAGAATATTAAGCAACTCACTGAAGTAAAGAGTGAAGTGTTAGTTGTTCAATCATGTCTGACTCTTTGTGACACCAGAGCTATAGCCTACCAGACTCCTCTGTTCATGAAATTCTCAAGGCAAGAATCCTGGAGTGAGTGGCCATTCCATTCAATAGAGGATCTTCTCTACCCAGAGATTGAACTGTGATCTCTGCACTGCTGGTAAATCCTTTACTGCCTGAGCCACCAGGAAATTAACCCACTAACATGCATCAAATGAATCTTTGAAGGTATGACAAACCTAGGCAGCATATTAAAAAGCAGACACATCATTTTGCCAACAAGGGTCTGTACAGTTAAAGCTATGGTTTTCCAGTAGTCATGTATGCATGTGAAAGTCTTGTTCGCCAGGTTTCTCTGTCCTTCACCATCTCTCAGAACTTGTTCAAACTCATATCCACTGACTCATTGATGCCATCCAATTATCTCATCCTCTATCATCAACTTCTCCTTCTGCCTTCTATTTTTCCCCAAGTCAGGGTCTTTTCCATGAGTTCTTTCCTTGCATCAGGTCACCAAACTAAAAGTATTGGAGCTTCAGCTTCAGCATCATTCCTTGCAATGAATATTCAGGATTAATTTACTTTAGGATTGATTGATTTGATCTCCTTGTGGTCCAAGGGACTCTCAAAAGTCTTCTTTAATACCACAGTTCAAAGGCATCAATTCTTCATCTCTTAACCTTCTTTATGGTCCAACTCTCACAACTGTACAGGACTACCGAGGTATATATTTAAGACTAATACTTTATTTATTTTTAATTTCATGTAATTCTGCTTAAAAATAAACTGTTTTTATGTTAAACTTCAATCTTTTAATTTTTTAAAAGCATATTAATCACTATTATTTTAAGATTCATGCATAAAATGTTTTAAATACATGGATCAAATTTGGATCTTTAGAGATCTTTCTTCTTTTGTTCTCTCTAGAATTCTAATCTGGTAAAATCCCCATTCCTTCAGTTGCTGTTTTATACTTGTTTTCTACTATAAGAGTGTTTACTACAAGTTACTTAATTATTATCAGATGGAATAATTTCAATCAATTTAGAGACTGAAATTTTAGATAAACAAATATTATTTTAGTAAGAATATTAAGCAACTCACTGAAGTAAAGAGTGAAGTGTTAGTTGTTCAATCATGTCTGACTCTTTGTGACACCAGAGCTATAGCCTACCAGACTCCTCTGTTCATGAAATTCTCAAGGCAAGAATCCTGGAGTGAGTGGCCATTCCATTCAATAGAGGATCTTCTCTACCCAGAGATTGAACTGTGATCTCTGCACTGCTGGTAAATCCTTTACTGCCTGAGCCACCAGGAAATTAACCCACTAACATGCATCAAATGAATCTTTGAAGGTATGACAAACCTAGGCAGCATATTAAAAAGCAGACACATCATTTTGCCAACAAGGGTCTGTACAGTTAAAGCTATGGTTTTTCCAGTAGTCATGTATGCATGTGAAAGTTGGACCATAAAGGAGGCTGACCGCTAAAGAATTGATGCATTTGAACTGTGGTGTTGGAAAAGGCTCTTGAGAGTCCCTTGGACTGAAAGGAGGTCAAACCAGTCAATGCGAAAGGAAATCAGCCTTGAATATTCATTGGAAGGACTGATGCTGAAGCTGAAGCTCCAAAATTTGGCCACCTGATGCAAAGAGATGACTCACTGGAAAAGACTCTGATGCTGGGAAAATTAGAAAGCAGAAGGAGAAGGGTACGACAAAGGATGAGATAGTTGGATGGCATCACTGACTCTATGGACACGAGTTTGAGCAATCACTGGGAGACAGTGAAGGATAGAGAAGCCTGGCGTGCTGTATTCCATGGGGTCACAAAGAGTCACACATAACTTAGTGATCGAACTGAATTGAACTGATAGCTGTCCTAGTTTCAAACAGGCTACCAGTTCTTAAAAAGAACTTCTAGAACACAGTGACAGAATTTATTTCTCCCAATGAATTGTACAAAAATTACTGTTTTGTTTTAGAACAATCCAATTTTGATATGGACTGTTAAGACACTCTTTGTCATCTGTATAATTTTGTGTTCTGACTTAACAGTAATGAGAGGTTTGTTCCTCCACATTCTTGCCAAGATTTATGTTGTCAGTGTTCTAAACATTGGGCATACCTCTTTATTCATTAAATATTAGAGTCTTTTTTCTAAACAATCAATTTAGAGACTGAAATTTTAGATAAACAAATATTATTTTAGTAAGAATATTAAGCAACTCACTGAAGTAAAGAGTGAAGTGTTAGTTGTTCAATCATGTCTGACTCTTTGTGACACCAGAGCTATAGCCTACCAGACTCCTCTGTTCATGAAATTCTCAAGGCAAGAATCCTGGAGTGAGTGGCCATTCCATTCAATAGAGGATCTTCTCTACCCAGAGATTGAACTGTGATCTCTGCACTGCTGGTAAATCCTTTACTGCCTGAGCCACCAGGAAATTAACCCACTAACATGCATCAAATGAATCTTTGAAGGTATGACAAACCTAGGCAGCATATTAAAAAGCAGACACATCATTTTGCCAACAAGGGTCTGTACAGTTAAAGCTATGGTTTTTCCAGTAGTCATGTATGCATGTGAAAGTTGGACCATAAAGGAGGCTGACCGCTAAAGAATTGATGCATTTGAACTGTGGTGTTGGAAAAGGCTCTTGAGAGTCCCTTGGGCTGAAAGGAGGTCAAACCAGTCAATGCGAAAGGAAATCAGCCTTGAATATTCATTGGAAGGACTGATGCTGAAGCTGAAGCTCCAAAATTTGGCCACCTGATGCAAAGAGATGACTCACTGGAAAAGACCCTGATGCTGGGAAAATTAGAAAGCAGAAGGAGAAGGGTACGACAAAGGATGAGATAGTTGGATGGCATCACTGACTCTATGGACACGAGTTTGAGCAATCACTGGGAGACAGTGAAGGATAGAGAAGCCTGGCATGCTGTATTCCATGGGGTCACAAAGAGTCACACATAACTTAGTGATCGAACTGAATTGAACTGATAGCTGTCCTAGTTTCAAACAGGCTACCAGTTCTTAAAAAGAACTTCTAGAACACAGTGACAGAATTTATTTCTCCCAATGAATTGTACAAAAATTACTGTTTTGTTTTAGAACAATCCAATTTCGATATGGACTGTTAAGACACTCTTTGTCATCTGTATAATTTTGTGTTCTGACTTAACAGTAATGAGAGGTTTGTTCCTCCACATTCTTGCCAAGATTTATGTTGTCAGTGTTCTAAACATTGGGCATACCTCTTTATTCATTAAATATTAAATATAACAATTTCCTAAGCTTTATTGAGATATAATTGACATACACGATCTTTTAAGTTTCAGATATACAATGTGATGGTTTGATACAGGCACAGACTCTGAAATAGTTACCAAAATGAGGCTAGTTAACCTTCATCACCTCACATAATTATCTTTTTGTGTGTGTGTTGGGGGAGAAAATTTAGAATCTGCTCTTTTGGCAACTTTCAAGTATATAATAAAATATTTTTAACTGTAATCACCATGCTATACTTTAGATCATTGGAAATTATTCATCTTATATGGATGTTTGAACCCTTTGTCCAAAATCACATCATTTGCCTTATCTTCCAGCCTCTGGTAATCATTGAACTACTCCTTGTTTCTATGAACTTGACATTTTTAGATTCCACATATAAATAAGATCATACAGTGTTTACTTTTGTCTGACTTCTTTCACCTAGAATAATGTCCTAAATCTCCATTCATATTATTGTAAAATTGCCTTCTTTCTTATACCTGAATAATATTTGATGTATGTATATTATATTACACTCTTTATCCATTTCTTCCTTTATAGTCATGTTTTGGTTATTTTGAATAGTGCTGCAACACATATGGAAGTGTTTTGGGAGTTTGCTATCTCTTTGAAATATTGATTTCATTTCCTTTTGATATATACCCAGAAATGGGATTACCCATGGGATCATGCAGTAATTCTATTTTTAATTTTATTAGAAACCTCCTTACTGTTTTCCCCACTGCCTATACCAATTTACATTCCCACCAATTATACACAAAGGCTCCCTTTTATCCATATTCTTTGCAGCATTTGTTATGTCTTGATTATTTATTTATTTATTTATTTGGGGTGGGGTCGGTTTGGGGAGGGAGGGGAGCGGTGGGCCACTTCTATTGGTCTTTCATTTCTCTATTTTCATCCGTCTTGTCTTGATTTTTTGATAATAGCCTTTCTAAACCAGGAAAAATTTATATTTCTTAAAAACTGTGATTCTAAACATTGGGCATACCTCTTTATTCATTAAATATTAAATATAACAATTTCCTAAGCTTTATTGAGATATAATTGACATACACGATCTTTTAAGTTTCAGATATACAATGTGATGGTTTGATACAGGCACAGACTCTGAAATAGTTACCAAAATGAGGCTAGTTAACCTTCATCACCTCACATAATTATCTTTTTGTGTGTGTGTTGGGGGAGAAAATTTAGAATCTGCTCTTTTGGCAACTTTCAAGTATATAATAAAATATTTTTAACTGTAATCACCATGCTATACTTTAGATCATTGGAAATTATTCATCTTATATGTATGTTTGAACCCTTTGTCCAAAATCACATCATTTGCCTTATCTTCCAGCCTCTGGTAATCATTGAACTACTCCTTGTTTCTATGAACTTGACATTTTTAGATTCCACATATAAATAAGATCATACAGTGTTTACTTTTGTCTGACTTCTTTCACCTAGAATAATGTCCTAAATCTCCATTCATATTATTGTAAAATTGCCTTCTTTCTTATACCTGAATAATATTTGATGTATGTATATTATATTACACTCTTTATCCATTTCTTCCTTTATAGTCATGTTTTGGTTATTTTGAATAGTGCTGCAACACATATGGAAGTGTTTTGGGAGTTTGCTATCTCTTTGAAATATTGATTTCATTTCCTTTTGATATATACCCAGAAATGGGATTACTCATGGGATCATGCAGTAATTCTATTTTTAATTTTATTAGAAACCTCCTTACTGTTTTCCCCACTGCCTATACCAATTTACATTCCCACCAATTATACACAAAGGCTCCCTTTTATCCATATTCTTTGCAGCATTTGTTATGTCTTGATTATTTATTTATTTATTTATTTATTTGGGGTGGGAGTCGGTTTGGGGAGGGAGGGGAGCGGGTGGGCCACTTCTATTGGTCTTTCATTTCTCTATTTTCATCCGTCTTGTCTTGATTTTTTTGATAATAGCCTTTCTAAACCAGGACTTTATATTTCTAAAAAACTGTGATTAATAGGCTTTTCAGTTTGGGAAGTTTCTATTTGAAATCTAGAAGTTCAGAGATTCTCTCCTTAGCCAACCTACTACTGAGCACCTCAAAAGTGTGTTTCATGATTCTGCTGCATTTTTGATCACCAACATTTGTTTTTGATTCCTAAAATTCCCATCTCTCTGGTTACATCATTTATCTAGCATATTAACTAGCTTTTCCACTAAAATGCTGAGCACATTGATAATGCATAGTTTTCAATTTCTGGTTTGCTAATTCCACCATTCCTTCCTTATTTGACTCTGACTTGTATGATTGTTAAGTTGCTTTAAACAGTTTTTGCCTTTTAGGATGCCTTGTCAATTTGTCAAAAGGTGGACATAATGTACTGGGTAAAAGGCTATACAGTTCAGTTCAGTCACTAGGTTGTGTGTGAATCTTTGTGACCCCATGGAATACAGCATGCCAGGCTTCTCTATCCTTCACTGTCTCCCAGTGATTGCTCAAATTCGTGTCCATGGAGTCAGTGATGCCATCCAACTATCTCATCCTTTGTCGTACCCTTCTCCTTCTGCTTTCTAATTTTCCCAGCATCAGAGTCTTTTCCAGTGAGTTATCTCTTTGCATCAGGTGGCCAAATTTTGGAGCTTCAGCTTCAGCATCAGTCCTTCCAATGAATATTCAAGGCTGATTTCCTTTCGCATTGACTGGTTTGACCTCCTTTCAGCCCAAGGGACTCTCAAGAGCCTTTTCCAACACCACAGTTCAAATGCATCAATTCTTTAGCGGTCAGCCTCCTTTATGGTCCAGCTTTCACATGCATACATGACTACTGGAAAAACCATAGCTTAGACTATGAGTACCTTTTTCGGCAAAATGATATATCTGCTTTTGAATTTGTTGGCTAGGTTTGTCATAGTTTTTCCTTCTAAGGAGGAAGCGCCTTTTAATTTCATGGCTGCAGTCATCAATGGCAGTGATTTTGGAGCCAATGAAAATGAAGTCTGTCCCTTTCCATTGTTTGCCCATCAATTTGCTATGAAGTGATGGTGCTAGATGCCATGATCTTTGTTTTTTGAAAAGGCTATTAGGCTTTCAGTAATGTAGTGGTAAGATGTGGGTAGAGGGAGAACTTTCTGTAGTCCTATGTTTGGTTCCATGTGCTTCTGAGCTGTGAATTCCATCAGTGCTTCTCAGCCCCTGCCCCATGCCCACTGCTTTCCCCTTGCCCATGTCCACTTCTCTCCCCAGCTCACTATGGCCACTGCTTAAGAAGGATAGGATGGGTCGAAGGAACTAAGAATTCGACATTTCCTTTTACCCATTTGGAAAATTAGAGCTGGCTGAAATTGGTTATTTCCTTCCTTCCAGGTAGATTAGATTCTAACAAAGTCCTAGTAGATTAGGTTCTGGTGGAATAATGTCTTCCAAGAACAGTCATTGTAAGGACAGAATCCTCTGGAGCATTTTAAAAATAGTTTTCTTTCTCTTCTCCTTGTTGAAAGCATGAGGAAATTTCTCTCAGATATTCACTGTTAGAACCTGTTTGAGTCCTTGAGGTTCAGTTCACAAAACTGTAGGGGCCTCCCCATAACTAATACCCCTGAAGCTTATAACTCTTAGGCTTATCCACACTAAGCATATGACATTTTCCTATCTGGTGCTGATTCTTGTAAACATTACCCCTTAAGAGTTTCTCTCAAAGTAGGTACAGTCCTCTGTATTTGCTCTTTGTATCTCAAATTGAGGCGTCAGTGCTTTGTTCTGTGACCTCACTTCTCTGAAAAATCTAGAAGAATTATGGATGTTTTAGTTGTTCATATTTTCACTTGTCACTGGGAATAATTAGTGACTTCTAAGCTCCTTATATCCTGAGACAGAAGCTGGAAATGGTACAATTAATTTTAATAATACTTATTTTGTTGAATCAAATATATTCAAGACATTTTCATTTCAGTCTGTGATATTTGCCTCACTTTAAGTGCTGAATAATTGTATGTGACTACTGGCTCCTATATTGGGAAGGAGTTCTAGAAATCCTACACTCTTGCCTAGCTCAAGAGTAGTGGTCTTTCTAACTGGGAGAAGATTTATGAAAGATGATCTTAAAACAGTGCTCCTCTGAGGTATTTTAAGTATAATTTTGACTATGAAGTGATGGTGCTAGATGCCATGATCTTTGTTTTTTGAAAAGGCTATTAGGCTTTCAGTAATGTAGTGGTAAGATGTGGGTAGAGGGAGAACTTTCTGTAGTCCTATGTTTGGTTCCATGTGCTTCTGAGCTGTGAATTCCATCAGTGCTTCTCAGCCCCTGCCCCATGCCCACTGCTTTCCCCTTGCCCATGTCCACTTCTCTCCCCAGCTCACTATGGCCACTGCTTAAGAAGGATAGGATGGGTCGAAGGAACTAAGAATTCGACATTTCCTTTTACCCATTTGGAAAATTAGAGCTGGCTGAAATTGGTTATTTCCTTCCTTCCAGGTAGATTAGATTCTAATAAAGTCCTAGTAGATTAGGTTCTGGTGGAATAATGTCTTCCAAGAACAGTCATTGTAAGGACAGAATCCTCTGGAGCATTTTAAAAATAGTTTTCTTTCTCTTCTCCTTGTTGAAAGCATGAGGAAATTTCTCTCAGATATTCACTGTTAGAACCTGTTTGAGTCCTTGAGGTTCAGTTCACAAAACTGTAGGGGCCTCCCCATAACTAATACCCCTGAAGCTTATAACTCTTAGGCTTATCCACACTAAGCATATGACATTTTCCTATCTGGTGCTGATTCTTGTAAACATTACCCCTTAAGAGTTTCTCTCAAAGTAGGTACAGTCCTCTGTATTTGCTCTTTGTATCTCAAATTCAGGCATCAGTGCTTTGTTCTGTGACCTCACTTCTCTGAAAAATCTAGAAGAATTATGGATGTTTTAGTTGTTCATATTTTCACTTGTCACTGGGAATAATTAGTGACTTCTAAGCTCCTTATATCCTGAGACAGAAGCTGGAAATGGTACAATTAATTTTAATAATACTTATTTTGTTGAATCAAATATATTCAAGACATTTTCATTTCAGTCTGTGATATTTGCCTCACTTTAAGTGCTGAATAATTGTATGTGACTACTGGCTCCTATATTGGGAAGGAGTTCTAGAAATCCCTACACTCTTGCCTAGCTCAAGAGTAGTGGTCTTTCTAACTGGGAGAAGATTTATGAAAGATGATCTTAAAACAGTGCTCCTCTGAGGTATTTTAAGTATAATTTTGACTATGAGTATGTCTATCGTATTTGCCAAATATAGATACAAATCTTTTGAAAGGTGTAAAACATTTGTATTCCTGAGTGTGGAAGTGGCATACCCATTAAAGTGTCAATTTTGATGCTTTTTGTAGAACTGATGAGACTTAAGAAACCAGAAATCACAGAAGTGGAATTGGTAGAAGTAACAGCATGAGCAGGATTACCAGAGCGGAAGAAAATCAGTAATGTACAATGAAAAGAGGTGCTTCCATCTGTCTGGGTCTGGGCTACCTCTCTAACCCCAATATAGGCAATCCTCACATGTGGGAACATTTTGCTTCCAGAGCGCATTTTCACTTGGCCTGTTTTGTCAGGAGATCAAAACTCATTATTGTCAATTTGAGAGTATACAGCACCTATTTCCCAAGAGTTCAAGAGGTGGATAACAGTTTTACTTAGAATGGAAAAAGCACATCAGCAGGAAAAAGGAGAGATCATTTAATCTAAGCAAACTTTAACAATTTAGCATATTGGCCTGGCTTTTGGAAATTTAATAGTCTTTTTTTTTAATTATGCTAAATTTCAAACCAATGTTTGAATTCAGAGTTAAAGCCTTTATTTGACAGAATGTTAATAAGCTTCATATTGCTCGGTTTGGAATATAGATGGACGAGAAACAAAGTGGTGAAGATGTTATTAGTTGCCCTTTAAAACTTTCAGTTTCCATGGTGTGTGCTCCTATAATGTGTTTCTTTCCTAAGTGTTTTCCTTTTGGTAAAGAATCAGGCTCTAATTTACAGAGGCTACAGATGAAAAACATTCTTCAGCTGGAGTCTAGCAATTTACAAATTGCCAGCTGATTGTGTAAATATTAGTTTCTCAAATTACAAGTGTAAGAATTTTAAGGAGGTACAGTTTGTACGTAATCTTTAATTTTTGTTGAATCAAATATATTCAAGACATTTTCATTTCAGTCTGTGATATTTGCCTCACTTTAAGTGCTGAATAATTGTATGTGACTACTGGCTCCTATATTGGGAAGGAGTTCTAAAAATTTCCTACACTCTTGCCTAGCTCAAGAGTAGTGGTCTTTCTAACTGGGAGAAGATTTATGAAAGATGATCTTAAAACAGTGCTCCTCTGAGGTATTTTAAGTATAATTTTGACTATGAGTATGTCTATCGTATTTGCCAAATATAGATACAAATCTTTTGAAAGGTGTAAAACATTTGTATTCCTGAGTGTGGAAGTGGCATACCCATTAAAGTGTCAATTTTGATGCTTTTTGTAGAACTGATGAGACTTAAGAAACCAGAAATCACAGAAGTGGAATTGGTAGAAGTAACAGCATGAGCAGGATTACCAGAGCGGAAGAAAATCAGTAATGTACAATGAAAAGAGGTGCTTCCATCTGTCTGGGTCTGGGCTACCTCTCTAACCCCAATATAGGCAATCCTCACATGTGGGAACATTTTGCTTCCAGAGCGCATTTTCACTTGGCCTGTTTTGTCAGGAGATCAAAACTCTTTATTGTCAATTTGAGAGTATACAGCACCTATTTCCCAAGAGTTCAAGAGGTGGATAACAGTTTTACTTAGAATGGAAAAGCACATCAGCAGGAAAAAGGAGAGATCATTTAATCTAAGCAAACTTTAACAATTTAGCATATTGGCCTGGCTTTTGGAAATTTAATAGTCTTTTTTTTTAATTATGCTAAATTTCAAACCAATGTTTGAATTCAGAGTTAAAGCCTTTATTTGACAGAATGTTAATAAGCTTCATATTGCTCGGTTTGGAATATAGATGGACGAGAAACAAAGTGGTGAAGATGTTATTAGTTGCCCTTTAAAACTTTCAGTTTCCATGGTGTGTGCTCCTATAATGTGTTTCTTTCCTAAGTGTTTTCCTTTTGGTAAAGAATCAGGCTCTAATTTACAGAGGCTACAGATGAAAAACATTCTTCAGCTGGAGTCTAGCAATTTACAAATTGCCAGCTGATTGTGTAAATATTAGTTTCTCAAATTACAAGTGTATGAATTTTAAGGAGGTACAGTTTGTACGTACAACAGCAACAACAACCTCTCACACAGACACTGTAATGCATCATCAGTTCAAGGCTAGTTAGCTGTGTGTAGTTAAATGTAATGCTTAATATCGTTACTTCCCAAGGTTTGGAGAGTCTGTCATATGAGACAGTGGGGGAAACTTTGTATATAATAATGTAATATACTTTTATAATGATAAGTTACTGAAATAGTATTTATTGTCACTTATAAAATAAATATTGACCAATATGTTGCTTACTCTCAGAGTCTAGAGAGATTTCTTTAACGTATCTTTTTGTGTTTCTTTTAAATATAGCTCTTCATATTGGAACCAAAGTCACTAGTAACACTGGACTTGAGGTGAAGAGGATGAGAAGGAGAAGGGTGAGTAAAAGATGGTCATACTTTTTCTCAAGTTAATCCCAGAAATACTTGGAAAGCACTATTATATAGTCTACTCCCTGGGGTCAAATATAAAAGAGGGCCTTTGACCTCTAGGTGTTCACAGTCTAGCAAGGACAGACGAGAAAACACATATGTAAATTATAAAAGTATAAAAATCATACCTTGGAAGCAGAGAGAATTTCCATGGGAGAAACTAAGGAAGACTTCTCAAAGAGAGTGATATCTGGAAGGGGACTTAAAGAGATTCTGTAGCTTATAATGATAGAAAATGGTGGGGATTCTTGAAACAGACAGTAACAGTTTTCTGTCGGGAATCTCTCTCTCTCTTTTACCTAAACATGGTAAAACTTGTCTGTCTGCTTTAAATTGTACAGAAATTGGGAGAAACAGGGTAGAGAAGCAGAAGTAGGGTGAGAATCACAGACCTATTGCAGGGTCATTACCAGTGTAGATTTGGGAGAACAAATAGCATGTTTTTAAGAGTATCTGGAGAGAGCCCCCGTGGGGCACTGCTCAGTGGAAATAGTGTTTATGTCTATGGGTAGGGAGAAAGCTGCAAAAGTGAGCAGAAAGGAGTCATTTATGTGATTTTAGACTACTTAGTTTTCTCAGAAAAATAGAAGGGATTTTGGGCATTTTCAATGCAGAGTACAGGCTGAGGAGTAGTAGGTGAAACTGAAAAGTTGACAAAGCTAAAATCATAAAGGACCATAGATGTCATGATAAATCACTGGTGTCATATCTGGTAGTTAATGAAGATTTTAGAGCAGTTTTGCTTTTGGAAAGCCACTCTAGTCTTACTCTGCAAGATGATTCAAGGGAAGGTAGGACTAGAAGCTAGTTAGCAGTTCAGGGATCTACTTTTGATAGCTCTAGTGAAAAATGATGAGACTGGAATTCTGGTAGGAGGGTGGCAAAGGAGATGGGTGGATTCAGGAAATGTTGTAATGCCAAAAAATAATAAAAAAATGATCTTAGAGAGTAAATAGGTTAGGAGATTTTGTGTTTACTAAATATGCTCATTGCTAAGGAAATGCTTGTGCTTTGTGGTATAATCAATGTGAAAGACAACAGGGTCATTAAAAATTTGGATTTCAAGTGGCATGAATTTATTATATTTTAAAAGACTAGGTCTTCAGAGTACACAGTCTTTTAATTCACTGATTAAATTTTGTTTTTTCATTAATAGAGTTGATACTTATCTTTATTTTGATAGAGTATTTTTTTTAGGAATTGATATGTGGAAGGCCTGTATCTTGAGGATCTGATGTAGAAGCTGCTTTTGTAAGACAAGAGTGGTCAGTTTCAATGAAATAAGTAGAAGCAATGTGCTTGCTTTCTATAAGCATTTACTTTTCGTGCACTGTCCATCTTTTATGTAAGGTGGACTGGATGTCATTTTTTCTTTAGAGCAACATGATGACAATTGAAATTGGGCCTAGGTGCTCTGCCTTCAAAAGAGCTTTGGGGAACCAAGCATGAGACCTTGTGGGAAACAGAAGGTTTTTTCTGTCCATTTCTCTGGCATCTATAGCTGTGTGGAATCCAGCCACAGAGATGATAAATCAGGATTGAGGGAATTGTGAATAATCCCAGCAGAAGTGTGGTTGCTTTTGAATAAAAAGAAACCAGCAAAAAAAAGAGCTTACTATGGGTAGGGAGAAAGCTGCAAAAGTGAGCAGAAAGGAGTCATTTATGTGATTTTAGACTACTTAGTTTTCTCAGAAAAATAGAAGGGATTTTGGGCATTTTCAATGCAGAGTACAGGCTGAGGAGTAGTAGGTGAAACTGAAAAGTTGACAAAGCTAAAATCATAAAGGACCATAGATGTCATGATAAATCACTGGTGTCATATCTGGTAGTTAATGAAGATTTTAGAGCAGTTTTGCTTTTGGAAAGCCACTCTAGTCTTACTCTGCAAGATGATTCAAGGGAAGGTAGGACTAGAAGCTAGTTAGCAGTTCAGGGATCTACTTTTGATAGCTCTAGTGAAAAATGATGAGACTGGAATTCTGGTAGGAGGGTGGCAAAGGAGATGGGTGGATTCAGGAAATGTTGTAATGCCAAAAAATAATAAAAAAATGATCTTAGAGAGTAAATAGGTTAGGAGATTTTGTGTTTACTAAATATGCTCATTGCTAAGGAAATGCTTGTGCTTTGTGGTATAATCAATGTGAAAGACAACAGGGTCATTAAAAATTTGGATTTCAAGTGGCATGAATTTATTATATTTTAAAAGACTAGGTCTTCAGAGTACACAGTCTTTTAATTCACTGATTAAATTTTGTTTTTCTCATTAATAGAGTTGATACTTATCTTTATTTTGATAGAGTATTTTTTTTAGGAATTGATATGTGGAAGGCCTGTATCTTGAGGATCTGATGTAGAAGCTGCTTTTGTAAGACAAGAGTGGTCAGTTTCAATGAAATAAGTAGAAGCAATGTGCTTGCTTTCTATAAGCATTTACTTTTCGTGCACTGTCCATCTTTTATGTAAGGTGGACTGGATGTCATTTTTTCTTTAGAGCAACATGATGACAATTGAAATTGGGCCTAGGTGCTCTGCCTTCAAAAGAGCTTTGGGGAACCAAGCATGAGACCTTGTGGGAAACAGAAGGTTTTTTCTGTCCATTTCTCTGGCATCTATAGCTGTGTGGAATCCAGCCACAGAGATGATAAATCAGGATTGAGGGAATTGTGAATAATCCCAGCAGAAGTGTGGTTGCTTTTGAATAAAAAGAAACAAGTTGAGCAGTCTCATTTAAATAATAGTTATTTATCAATGATGAATTTTTTTTAAGCTTATAGAGATCTGTAATACAATTGGGGTTCATATGGAAGTGACTCAGTTTTTCAGATCAACAAGCAGCTAGAACAAGCGACTTGAACTCTTTCTTTCTTCCTTTACTTGAATTCTTCCTGTTCAGTCTGTACATAAATAAGCCTGTTTGCTTCAAGCCTGGGGTAAAAGGAGTGGTGTAAGCATTGCATTTCAAAGAACAATTGGATTCAAAACCAGACAGATTTGAATTTAAATCTCAATTTATTGTTTTTCACAGTATGATGCTGAGGAATTTACCTTATAGAGATCTTGCTATGAACCCCTCATTTTTTGAGGGGTGAAACGGGTTGTTGCTGAGGTATTTTTGAAGCCAGTCTAGACATAGATAATCTCAATACATACTTCAGTACTTGTATTATATATAAAGCATATGTTTCTAAAATATAGGGACATTTTCTCATATGAGCACAGTGCTACTACTGCACTTATCAAAATTATCTTTTAAATTTTGGATTGCTATTGAAAAGGACCATATATAATCTTTTATCATTATGTCTCCTAAATATAGTTAGAACAATGTCTATTGTCAATTTTTTTAATGCCATTGATTCAGAAAAGAAAATGAAATCTTTGTATTTATTGTAATACAATTCGGCTAGTGTCTTAACTTCACTTAGGTTAGACATTTCTCTTTGTGGCAAAATACTTCAGTGGTGATGTTTTAAACTTCATACTGTGTGTAGTCATCCAATGTATATTGTTTATTGTAGCTTAGAGGCTGAGTATCATCATTGCATTCAGTTGGTGGTGTCTTGATCCTGACTAACATTTTATCTATTGGTGTAATGTACTAGTATGATCTATTGATAAACATTGCTTGGATCAATCATTAGTGGTTATAAAATTATGTTAAAAAATTTTCATCATTGCACATTTATTGCTTGGAATTTATCTGTAAAGGATCATTTTCATTTATAAACTAAGCTGATTTGGTTACACTGAATAATTTATGAGGGAATTGTGAATAATCCCAGCAGAAGTGTGGTTGCTTTTGAATAAAAAGAAACAAGTTGAGCAGTCTCATTTAAATAATAGTTATTTATCAATGATGAATTTTTTTTAAGCTTATAGAGATCTGTAATACAATTGGGGTTCATATGGAAGTGACTCAGTTTTTCAGATCAACAAGCAGCTAGAACAAGCGACTTGAACTCTTTCTTTCTTCCTTTACTTGAATTCTTCCTGTTCAGTCTGTACATAAATAAGCCTGTTTGCTTCAAGCCTGGGGTAAAAGGAGTGGTGTAAGCATTGTATTTCAAAGAACAATTGGATTCAAAACCAGACAGATTTGAATTTAAATCTCAATTTATTGTTTTTCACAGTATGATGCTGAGGAATTTACCTTATAGAGATCTTGCTATGAACCCCTCATTTTTTGAGGGGTGAAACGGGTTGTTGCTGAGGTATTTTTGAAGCCAGTCTAGACATAGATAATCTCAATACATACTTCAGTACTTGTATTATATATAAAGCATATGTTTCTAAAATATAGGGACATTTTCTCATATGAGCACAGTGCTACTACTGCACTTATCAAAATTATCTTTTAAATTTGGATTGCTATTGAAAAGGACCATATATAATCTTTTATCATTATGTCTCCTAAATATAGTTAGAACAATGTCTATTGTCAATTTTTTTAATGCCATTGATTCAGAAAAGAAAATGAAATCTTTGTATTTATTGTAATACAATTCGGCTAGTGTCTTAACTTCACTTAGGTTAGACATTTCTCTTTGTGGCAAAATACTTCAGTGGTGATGTTTTAAACTTCATACTGTGTGTAGTCATCCAATGTATATTGTTTATTGTAGCTTAGAGGCTGAGTATCATCATTGCATTCAGTTGGTGGTGTCTTGATCCTGACTAACATTTTATCTATTGGTGTAATGTACTAGTATGATCTATTGATAAACATTGCTTGGATCAATCATTAGTGGTTATAAAATTATGTTAAAAAATTTTCATCATTGCACATTTATTGCTTGGAATTTATCTGTAAAGGATCATTTTCATTTATAAACTAAGCTGATTTGGTTACACTGAATAATTTATGCAAGAAAATCAGGATAAATGTTTAATATTTTCTTTTGCTTATCAATTTTTGGAGTAAGAATTTGGTGCTGTTTACTCTTTGTAAAATTAGTTGGATTTTTGTATTTATATCTTGTCTTTTTTAGGAAAATCATTATGAACTAAGATGTTTGTTTTAATACTAGTATGTTGGACTATTTACATTAATCAGCTAATGTTTTACTTGGTAACTCAAATTGTTCCATCTTTGGCTCCTTCATCTTGGTTCTATGCTATTTCAACTAGAGCCAAATTCATTGCTGGCATCCCTTTTCAGTAGTAATAAAATAATACATTGTTATCTTATATTATTTCCTACCCTAGGTCTGTAATTAATTAACCATTTCTTTAATCAAACATATTGGCTTACATATGTCAGGTTATTCCATTGAATATATATTATTATAATTTCCTAAACAAGTTCTCTGCAATTGGACATTTAGATTTTATATTTACTTATTGTGAAGTTGTATTGTCTGAAACACACTTTAATACATTGAATTTAATATGACATGTGATTATGTTTCTGCCATTTTCCAGAGATAGAAAATTAAGAATCAAATTGCCATGATCACATAACAGAATCACATTTTTGAGATACATTTTATGTAGTCAGCATTGTGCTAAACATTTTGGAGAAAAAAGTAAAGCAGGGCCCTTGCTCTTAAAAATATTGCAGTTTGAATGATAAAAGTGTACTATATCTATTAAAGTTAAACAGCAATGTGTTAATAAACAATTCTTGTTCATTTCAAAATTTCTTGACTACTTTGTAAAAATCAATGGAGCCCTCCCAAATTATGTAATACTGTAATCGATGAATTTATGGTTGACTGAGTATTATTATGTATGTAAGTCCTGGCAGTTAAGGGAATAAAACTGAAAATATATTGTCAGACAAAAACTGGACCACATGAGCTAAACACACAAGGAAAGCTTTGTTCAAAACTATTGCAATAGACAAGAGAGATTGAGTTTAACTCCACTTAAGATTGGAGTTTTTTTATTTTATTTTATTTTTAATTGGAGTATAGTTAGTTTACAATACTGTATTGGTTTATGCCATACATCAACATGAATCAGCGATAGATGCTCATATAGGGGACATATGTATACTGAGGGTTGGAGACTTTAAGAGCTGGAATAGGACTGGGAGAACATGGGCCGTCTGAATTTGCTAATTGGCCTTGACCCAAGGTTAGATATGTTTTCTGAGTCTTCATGATAGCAGGAGTTTTACAATTTAGAGCAAGGTATCCCTTGAAGTTAGGCTCCTACCGTCCCCCAAAGACTGTTAGGTAGAGTTGTTTCCTTCCTGGATGATTATATTTTAACAAAATGGTTCCCAGGTACTTGCAAAAGACTTTCTTCAGTCATAAAACTTCAAAGAGACTTTTGAAGGAGATGTATCTATTAAAGACATGACAGAGTAAGAATTACCATGGCAAGATTTCTGGAGTAAATGCTCTAAGAAAAGGGAGATCAGGAGACCTATGGTCAGAAGGAAATTTGTCAGACTAAGGGGAACATTAGGCTATCTTAGTATTTGGGAACATAATGCTTTTGAAATTATTTAATCATGAATTTGATGATTATAAAATAAATCTAATTTCAATCATATATTCTGTAATAATCTTTGTTAATTTATTTCTTCATAATCCATTGTGGTTAATGCTTTGTGTAGAACACAAAAGACAATGGGAACTAGCTACATGTTGAAAATTTTTAGAAAGTTAATGTATGTGGTATTAAGTGTAAGTTACGAACAAAGCTACTGATAAAATTATAGCAGAGATGGGGAAATTAAAAAAGAGGAAAATGTACATGAGTATTGGTTTAGTTGAGTTTCAGCAGAGAATGATTTGAGTATCAATAGGTTAAGGAAGACTTACTAAAAATTTGATTAAAAGTCAACATGAACACATACTGAGGATAGATTAAGTCAAATGCAGAGTGTAGATTTACCTTATCACAAAAATTTGTTAGAAAAATACACACTAGGAAACATTTGAAACATAATTACTCTAAAACATTTAAGAATTATCATCACAATCTGAAATTCATATGTTTTATAATTTTAGTTTGATATATAAAGGTTATATCCTAATAAATCTTTTTTCACTATCTAATCTTTTTTTTTCTCTGTTTCATGTGGACTAACTTTTATCCATAACAAACATTCAGACAATGAAGAACTCATTTGCTAAAACTTTTAACAACTATTGAAATTTTGGTAACAGATAAATGATAATGAAAGAAACATAAGGCTAGAATCCTGTCTCTCGAAAATAAATGGAGCTAGACTTTTCATTGTCTATCTGCACAAAGCAATACTATATATTACTATAAGTGCTTTCACAGAAGGATGTGCCAACTTCAGGATGCTGACTTGGTGGGAAGGGATTGAGCCGAAGGAAGTAGAAGTGGTGGTGGAGGGAAATTCTTAAAAATACCCAACAGGCCTTCCCTGGTGGTCCAGTGGGTAAGGACACCCCTTTGCAGTGCAAGGGGAACCGATTTGATCCCTGGCCTGGGAAGGTCCCACGTGCTGCGGAGCAGCTGGACCAATGTGTCCAACTACTGAGCTGGAGCTCTGGAGCGCATGCACCCAGAGCCTGTGCTCTGCAGTGAGAGAGGCCACTGTGATGGGAGGCCCTCACAGGCCAAGGAACGAATATGCATGAAAATAAATAAATGAAGGACCAATACACCCCCCCACAAAAGAAAATCCTTAAAAGAATTACCCAACATCTTATTACTTAAAAGTTAATGTATGTGGTATTAAGTGTAAGTTACGAACAAAGCTACTGATAAAATTATAGCAGAGATGGGGAAATTAAAAAAGAGGAAAATGTACATGAGTATTGGTTTAGTTGAGTTTCAGCAGAGAATGATTTGAGTATCAATAGGTTAAGGAAGACTTACTAAAAATTTGATTAAAAGTCAACATGAACACATACTGAGGATAGATTAAGTCAAATGCAGAGTGTAGATTTACCTTATCACAAAAATTTGTTAGAAAAATACACACTAGGAAACATTTGAAACATAATTACTCTAAAACATTTAAGAATTATCATCACAATCTGAAATTCATATGTTTTATAATTTTAGTTTGATATATAAAGGTTATATCCTAATAAATCTTTTTTTTCACTATCTAATCATTTTTTTTCTCTGTTTCATGTGGACTAACTTTTATCCATAACAAACATTCAGACAATGAAGAACTCATTTGCTAAAACTTTTAACAACTATTGAAATTTTGGTAACAGATAAATGATAATGAAAGAAACATAAGGCTAGAATCCTGTCTCTCGAAAATAAATGGAGCTAGACTTTTCATTGTCTATCTGCACAAAGCAATACTATATATTACTATAAGTGCTTTCACAGAAGGATGTGCCAACTTCAGGATGCTGACTTGGTGGGAAGGGATTGAGCCGAAGGAAGTAGAAGTGGTGGTGGAGGGAAATTCTTAAAAATACCCAACAGGCCTTCCCTGGTGGTCCAGTGGGTAAGGACACCCCTTTGCAGTGCAAGGGGAACCGATTTGATCCCTGGCCTGGGAAGGTCCCACGTGCTGCGGAGCAGCTGGACCAATGTGTCCAACTACTGAGCTGGAGCTCTGGAGCGCATGCACCCAGAGCCTGTGCTCTGCAGTGAGAGAGGCCACTGTGATGGGAGGCCCTCACAGGCCAAGGAACGAATATGCATGAAAATAAATAAATGAAGGACCAATACACCCCCCCAAAAAAGAAAATCCTTAAAAGAATTACCCAACATCTTATTACTTAAAAGTAAATTGCATGTGTAAAAAAGCTAATCTTTATTAAATCTGAGTGATAAATTGAATATTGTTTTTTTTTTTTTTTTTGAAAGAGAAAAAAACCTTTCATATTGCCAGTCTGTTTTGCTCTCTAGAACATACTCTTTAGGGGGAAGAGATGATGCTTCATTCACTTGTGCATTAATCCCCTTGTTTCAACCAGAGAATATCAAATGTAGGATGTTCTAACTTAACCCATCGCTCTGTTGAATTTGAAAGTCTTTAAATTGTGGATTTAGGCTTTGTAAGTATATAAGTGATTTTGGGATTTAGGGCACCTTTTTGTATTTCTCTGCTTGGTATGAACCTAATCATTGGTAAATTGCTTTATGCTGATTAAAAATAGAACAGTAGGGGTAATTGAATTGTGTAGGCTATTTAATTTTGTTTCCTTTTATCAAAAAGCCCTGTGATAATCTTCCTTCCTTGTTTTCTTCTTTAGTTTGGCTTCAGGTCATTTAGAGACACCAAACAAAATTGTCAGTAGCAATAGCATATTTACTCAAGCAAGAGAAAGAATAGTTCTAATTTTTATTAACTATAAAAAAAATGTATCTTTAATTCAAAGAGTTTGAAGAGACTCTCAGTCAGCACTGCCTCTAAGAGTACAAATTCTACCCCTGGGTGGAACGGTGTCCTCAGAAAGATCTCAGGAGCCACACTCAGTGTCCAGGGGCTGAATGACAGCTCTTGCCATGATGAAATGGTCAAAGGCTCTTCACTTCTCTCTTGTATCCTATCAGGGGTTAACAAACACATCTGGACACAGGGTACATCTTTTGCACATGCATCTGTTAACTCTATGCAATAAACAGCTCCTCACCTAAAACACTGATAGATTTTGATTTGAAGAAAATTTGATTTATCGTCTTTGCCTTCAATAAGTTAATTCTTTAGAAACTTGCTTAAGAGATATTTTGAACAGACAACTAGGAAAAAAGTACTGCAAATCTCGTGTGTGTTAGCACTTCGATTTAATAAATGAAACTTTCCTTACTCTTTGAATCTAGGGATAAATTTACTTATGTGATTTTCATTTCTCAACTCATCAAGATTGACAGTCTCTGAGAGTCGGTTAAAAGCTATAAATCTTTTTTCAAAGAGATTTGCATGTATATAATATTTTATATGCAGCATTAGAACATTTATGGACTTTAGAAAGTCTAAGAATGCCTGCTATAAAAATCCTGTCTGGATAATACATTGTGAATAGACTTGGAGTGTCCATTGACATAGTTAAATTGGGTGAGTCCATGACGGCATAAGGCTACTAGGCTGTTTAGATTTGAGATTAGGGGTTTTAATAAGTTGGGTAGATTTAAAAAAAAATAATCTTATTTGGTTTTGGCTGTGC
This sequence comes from Tragulus kanchil, assembly GCA_022376925.1. NCBI lineage: Eukaryota > Metazoa > Chordata > Mammalia > Artiodactyla > Tragulidae > Tragulus > Tragulus kanchil. The sequence continues at coordinate 62,762,416 of JAIOJX010000029.1, read as the reverse complement.
TGCGACTTCATTGCTGCATGGGCTTTTCTCTAGTTGTGGCAAGTGGGTGCTACTCTAGGTTCTACACAAGAGCTTCTCATTGTAGTGGCTTCTCTTGTGGAGGAGCATGGGTTCTGGGGCATGCTGGTTTCTGTAGTTGAGGCATGTGGGCTCAATAGTTGTGAGTCCTGGACTCTGGAGCAGAGGCTCAATAGTTGTAGTGTAGGGGCTTAGTTACTCCACAGCATGTGGGATCTTACCAGATCAGGGATTGAACCTGTGTCTCCTGAGGTGGATTTTACCACTGAACCACCAGGAAAGCCCTAAGTGGGGCAATTTTTTTTAAGTAAGTTAATTTTAAAACAAGTTTTAAATTAAGTTATTGATCCTAAAGTCAAGCTGGAAATTGTTTTTAAGTAGTATGAAAAACTCTCATATGTATACATATACATACATGTATATATAGCATGTTTGAGGGCTCTTACATGTTATATCAGGTTATTTTCTATAGTGAAAATGGGGGAATTTTATCAGGGGTTAACAAGCACATCTGGACACAGGGTACATCTTTTGCACATGCATCTGTTAACTCTATGCAATAAACAGCTCCTCACCTAAAACACTGATAGATTTTGATTTGAAGAAAATTTGATTTATCGTCTTTGCCTTCAATAAGTTAATTCTTTAGAAACTTGCTTAAGAGATATTTTGAACAGACAACTAGGAAAAAAGTACTGCAAATCTCGTGTGTGTTAGCACTTCGATTTAATAAATGAAACTTTCCTTACTCTTTGAATCTAGGGATAAATTTACTTATGTGATTTTCATTTCTCAACTCATCAAGATTGACAGTCTCTGAGAGTCGGTTAAAAGCTATAAATCTTTTTTCAAAGAGATTTGCATGTATATAATATTTTATATGCAGCATTAGAACATTTATGGACTTTAGAAAGTCTAAGAATGCCTGCTATAAAAATCCTGTCTGGATAATACATTGTGAATAGACTTGGAGTGTCCATTGACATAGTTAAATTGGGTGAGTCCATGACGGCATAAGGCTACTAGGCTGTTTAGATTTGAGATTAGGGGTTTTAATAAGTTGGGTAGATTTAAAAAAAAATAATCTTATTTGGTTTTGGCTGTGCTGCGACTTCATTGCTGCATGGGCTTTTCTCTAGTTGTGGCAAGTGGGTGCTACTCTAGGTTCTACACAAGAGCTTCTCATTGTAGTGGCTTCTCTTGTGGAGGAGCATGGGTTCTGGGGCATGCTGGTTTCTGTAGTTGAGGCATGTGGGCTCAATAGTTGTGAGTCCTGGACTCTGGAGCAGAGGCTCAATAGTTGTAGTGTAGGGGCTTAGTTACTCCACAGCATGTGGGATCTTACCAGATCAGGGATTGAACCTGTGTCTCCTGAGGTGGATTTTACCACTGAACCACCAGGAAAGCCCTAAGTGGGGCAATTTTTTTTAAGTAAGTTAATTTTAAAACAAGTTTTAAATTAAGTTATTGATCCTAAAGTCAAGCTGGAAATTGTTTTTAAGTAGTATGAAAAACTCTCATATGTATACATATACATACATGTATATATAGCATGTTTGAGGGCTCTTACATGTTATATCAGGTTATTTTCTGATAGAATAGGAAAAGTGGAAGGGAGAAGACAAATTTTTGACATGGCATTGCTTTTACCGTGCTAAGCTTAGATAAGCCTTTGTGGTTTCTATACTAAGCCATTGTAAACACAGAGAAGAAAAAATAGGAGGCATTACTTTTTATAAAAACGTTCAAGTATTTTCTTTCAATATTCCACAATAAAATGTTCCTATCCCCCCCAATGCTTGACTTTTTGCTGAATTTCCCTTATATTCTATGTAATATATTAATATATATATTATATAATAAAAGCCAATAAATGCAGGAATGAATACACTCAAATCACCTTTGTAGGCAAGTTGTTAGCCAAGATGCATTTTTACCATCTCAATAGCTGAATATAGTCTCAATTGTTTTGGGTACATAAAATGATTCCAGATGCATCAGAAACTGCTTTTGTAGTTGTAACTTGAATACACCAAACTTCCTGCATTATAGAACATGTTGCCTATTAAATGATAAATAATAAATAGATGAAAATTGAAGTTTATGAATATATTACAAAAAACTAAATAGTTTTTAAGATGTTGAAGATATTGAAAAGTAAGATTTTTTTCGTGATAATGTATCTATCATGCAATTATTTAGAATTAATCGCACATGGTGATAATTAAAAACAGACCAGATAATAGTCTATTGTTTTTTCTTTTTTGTACAGACAATGCATCCTACAGTTGTTTATTCTATCCACCTAGTTTTTACGCACCACTAGTTAGGGTACCAGGCATTGTATTACTAACAGGACTGTATGGCAATATATTTCATTTCTAGCTCTGTACTTATGAGAAGATTGCCCTGTCATGCTGTGTCCCATTGGTTAAATGTGAAAAATGAAAGTGTTGGTCACTCAGTCATGTCTGTTTGCCACCCCAGGCTTCTCTAGTCCATGGAATTCTCTAGGCAAGAATACTGCAGTGGGTTGCCATTCCTTACTGGGGATCTTCCCAACCCAGGGGTCAAACCCAGGTCTACATTGCAGGCAGATTCTTTATGTCTGAACCACCAGGAAAGCTCTGGTGAAATACATGGTTCTCCATTCTCGCATCTGCAAAATAAAAGAGTCAGATTACACAGTTTCTAAAAGAGTCAGTCTCTGAAATGGAATAATTTAGCACTTAGTGGTAACAATTGTAAGAATTGTTGGAATGTGTGTGCATTTATGGAGCCCAGAAGCAAAGCATGGATTTGGGAAGCATAAACCATCTTTAGTTCTAATCACTGTATTGCCTTACAACCTTAAGCAAGCCCCTTAACCTTTTGGTTTTTTTTTTTTTTTTTGGCCACTTCTGTTGGTCTTTCACTTATTTATTTTCATCCATCTTTGTTCTTTGGCCTGTGTGGGCCTTCCATTGCAGCAGCCTCTCTAGCCACAGAGCACCAGTTCTGGGTGCATGCACTCCATAGTTCCAGCTCAGTAGTTGGGCACATCGATGCAGCTGCTCTGCCGCATATGAGATCTTCCCAGGCCAGGGATCTAACTGGCACCCCTTGCACTGCAAGGTGGTGTCCTTACCCACTGGACCCAGGGAAGCCCCAACCTTTTGTTTTTATTCCCCGTTAAAATTTTAAATGTAAAAAGATGAAAATTGAAGTTTATGAATATATTACAAAAAACTAAATAGTTTTTAAGATGTTGAAGATATTGAAAAGTAAGATTTTTTTCGTGATAATGTATCTATCATGCAATTATTTAGAATTAATCGCACATGGTGATAATTAAAAACAGACCAGATAATAGTCTATTGTTTTTTCTTTTTTGTACAGACAATGCATCCTACAGTTGTTTATTCTATCCACCTAGTTTTTACGCACCACTAGTTAGGGTACCAGGCATTGTATTACTAACAGGACTGTATGGCAATATATTTCATTTCTAGCTCTGTACTTATGAGAAGATTGCCCTGTCATGCTGTGTCCCATTGGTTAAATGTGAAAAATGAAAGTGTTGGTCACTCAGTCATGTCTGTTTGCCACCCCAGGCTTCTCTAGTCCATGGAATTCTCTAGGCAAGAATACTGCAGTGGGTTGCCATTCCTTACTGGGGATCTTCCCAACCCAGGGGTCAAACCCAGGTCTACATTGCAGGCAGATTCTTTATGTCTGAACCACCAGGAAAGCTCTGGTGAAATACATGGTTCTCCATTCTCGCATCTGCAAAATAAAAGAGTCAGATTACACAGTTTCTAAAAGAGTCAGTCTCTGAAATGGAATAATTTAGCACTTAGTGGTAACAATTGTAAGAATTGTTGGAATGTGTGTGCATTTATGGAGCCCAGAAGCAAAGCATGGATTTGGGAAGCATAAACCATCTTTAGTTCTAATCACTGTATTGCCTTACAACCTTAAGCAAGCCCCTTAACCTTTTGGTTTTTTTTTTTTTTTTTTTTTTGGCCACTTCTGTTGGTCTTTCACTTATTTATTTTCATCCATCTTTGTTCTTTGGCCTGTGTGGGCCTTCCATTGCAGCAGCCTCTCTAGCCACAGAGCACCAGTTCTGGGTGCATGCACTCCATAGTTCCAGCTCAGTAGTTGGGCACATCGATGCAGCTGCTCTGCCGCATATGAGATCTTCCCAGGCCAGGGATCTAACTGGCACCCCTTGCACTGCAAGGTGGTGTCCTTACCCACTGGACCCAGGGAAGCCCCAACCTTTTGTTTTTATATCAACCTTCAACCTTATTTTTGCTATAAAATGAGAGAGTTGAGCTAGATGATTCTAATATTTCTACCTATAAGTCTTATATGAGTCTTGTATGAGTATTGTTTATTCTTATATCTTTATGCAAATTCTTCAAAATGTTAATCATCCTGTTCATTGTACATAGGTATAGCCATTTGCTTAGTTGTTATAAATGATAAAGAATGGGACTTTTGTGATGACTATGTAGATGAAGGAGCTGAAGTTCAAAGAAATAAAGTATCTTTCCTGCTTCATAATTGAAAATAATCTGCATTTATTATATAGCGTTAACATCACTGTAATTGTTTATCTTGTCCATTTGGACACAGTTTACATAGAACTGAATTGTTTAGAATAAATACCTTTTTTTTTTTTTTTTACACATTATGCTTAGAAAGAGTTTTGTTTCAGTCACAGAATTGATAGCATTTTGGGACTGTTATAACAAAAATACCACACATTGGGTGGCCTTAACAAACACAATTTTATTTCTCACAGTTATGGAAGCTGGAAATCCAAGATGAAAATACCAGCAAGTCTGGGGTTGGATGAGGCCCTTCCTACCTAGCAGACAGCTGCCTTCTAGTTTTCTCCTTATAGGACTGGGAGAGCAATTTCTAGTGTCTTTTTTGTCTTCTTAGGATTAGGACACTAATCCCATCCTGGGGCTTCATCCTAATAACTTTTTATAAGCCTAATTACTTTCTAAAGTCTCCACTTCCTAATATCCCACTAGGGATTAGAGTTTCAACACATAAATTTTAGAGGGTCACAAGGATGCAATCCAGAATCAGTCACAGCTAACTAGTACTCTTTCCCTAAACTTGTCTTGGTCTGACTTCTGTCTAAGGCTTCATTCAGCCCAAACAAACACACCATCTTCGTGATTTGACAGTGGCCAGTCTTACTCGAGTTGCAGCAGATCTCTCCCCACATCCTATGCCCTAGTCTTATTTACTGAAGTTCTGGCTGTCTTTGATCTCTGTGTCTTAGCTCAGGTTGTTATGACAAAATGTGACAGAAAATTTATTTCCTCACCAGTCAGGAGGTTGGAGTTCTCAGGTCAAACTTCCAGCAGGTTTGGTTTCTGCTGAGCTTGTGGACAAGCATTCAGTCTGTGTCCTCATATGGCCTTTTCTCTGTGCATGTTCCCCTGGTGTCTTTTCCTACACTAATAAGGAGACCACTTATATTATATTTGTGTTCCACATCTATGACCTCATTCAATTTATCTGCATCCTCAAAGGTGCTTAGCTCCAACCGCACTCATATTTGAGATTATAACTAATTTAGCAGATTTAGAGGAAGGCACAATTTAGTCCAACTTAAAGTTCTCTTTAAGTTGTTTGATGTCTCATGCATCTTGTTTTGTCTTTAGCTTATGTTTTCAATTTCACTTAGGATTATTTGCCTGGACAGTTCCTGACTTCCCTCTGTCAAATGTGGGGGAGGTATTAGTCCTACATGTTACTATCTCTGCCAGTATCACTCGGATTTGCTCTTGTCTGTTTATTGCCTTTCTACTTTACTGGTCTGTGAACTCTTAAACAGCTAGGAGTGCATCATTTTTTATCTAAAACTGTAGGACAGTGATTGCATGTAGATATATTAAGCAGTACATAAAAGCTTCTCTAATTAGTTAATAAAATGGATATATTTCCTGTTACATATTTTTATTATTATTCTTTTTTTATTCTTTATTTTAAAGATTTTACAGAGTTTTGTTGTTCACCAACATGTATGTTCCCAGATCATTCATATGCATATCCCAGGACCCTCCCCCCAGCCAGTTCCCCGCCTCCCACCCCTCCAGACCATCACCCCAAGTGATTGTAGGTACTCCTATTCCCTTAGGACAATGATGATAGCTAACTTTTCCACACATGACAGTATAGGTTTCCATGGTACTGTCTCCATGCCTCCCCCTCCCTATTTCTTCCCCACAATGCCCCTATGTCTATGCTCTGTCTGTTTTTCGATGAGTTCCCTGCGTGTGTTATCAAGACCGTCCTACTAGATTCCATATATGTGTGTTAGTATGCTGTATTTGTCTTTCTCTTTTTGACTTAATTCACTGTTTATGATAGGTTCTAGAGCTAGCCACCTCATTAGGACTGAGTCTTCTGCATTTCTTTTAACAGCTGAGTAGTATTCCATTGTATATATGTACCAGAGCTTCTGAATCCATTCATTCGTCGATGGACATCTAGGTTGCTTCCATGTTCTGGCTATTGTATAGAGAACTGCAATGAACATTGGGGTACATATGCCTCTTTCAGTTTTGATTTCATCAGGATATAGGTCTAATAGTGGGATTGCTGGGTCATAGGGTGCTTCTATTTTTAGTTTTTTAAGAAATCTCCAGACTTTCTTCCATAGAGGCTGTATCAATCTACATTCCCACCAGCAATGCAAGAGGGTTCCCTTTTCTCCACACTCTCTCCAGCATTTATTGTCTGTCGATTTGTTGATGATGGCCATTCTGACGGGTGTGAGGTGGTATCTCATTGTGGTTTTAATTTGCATTTCTCTAATGATAAGCGAGGTTGAGCATGGTTTCATGTGCTTTTGGGCCATCTGTATGTTGTCTTTGGAGAGGTGTCTGTTTAGATCTTTTTCCCATTTTTTGATTGGGTTGTTCATTTTTCCGGTGCTGAGTTGTCTGAGTTGCTTGTAGATTTTGGAGATTAATTCTTTGTCTGTTGTTTCATTTGCTATGATTTTCTCCCACTCTGTGGGCTGTCTGTTCAGCTTTTTTTATTCTTTATTTTAAAGATTTTACAGAGTTTTGTTGTTCACCAACATGTATGTTCCCAGATCATTCATATGCATATCCCAGGACCCTCCCCCCAGCCAGTTCCCCGCCTCCCACCCCTCCAGACCATCACCCCAAGTGATTGTAGGTACTCCTATTCCCTTAGGACAATGATGATAGCTAACTTTTCCACACATGACAGTATAGGTTTCCATGGTACTGTCTCCATGCCTCCCCCTCCCTATTTCTTCCCCACAATGCCCCTATGTCTATGCTCTGTCTGTTTTTCGATGAGTTCCCTGCGTGTGTTATCAAGACCGTCCTACTAGATTCCATATATGTGTGTTAGTATGCTGTATTTGTCTTTCTCTTTTTGACTTAATTCACTGTTTATGATAGGTTCTAGAGCTAGCCACCTCATTAGGACTGAGTCTTCTGCATTTCTTTTAACAGCTGAGTAGTATTCCATTGTATATATGTACCAAAGCTTCTGTATCCATTCATTTGTCGATGGACATCTAGGTTGCTTCCATGTTCTGGCTATTGTATAGAGAACTGCAATGAACATTGGGGTACAGGTGCCTCTTTCAGTTTTGATTTCATCAGGATATAGGTCTAATAGTGGGATTGCTGGGTCATAGGGTGCTTCTATTTTTAGTTTTTTAAGAAATCTCCAGACTTTCTTCCATAGAGGCTGTATCAATCTACATTCCCACCAGCAATGCAAGAGGGTTCCCTTTTCTCCACACTCTCTCCAGCATTTATTGTCTGTCGATTTGTTGATGATGGCCATTCTGACAGGTGTAAGGTGGTATCTCATTGTGGTTTTAATTTGCATTTCTCTAATGATAAGTGAGGTTGAGCATGGTTTCATGTGCTTTTGGGCCATCTGTATGTTGTCTTTGGAGAGGTGTCTGTTTAGATCTTTTTCCCATTTTTTGATTGGGTTGTTCATTTTTCCGGTGCTGAGTTGTCTGAGTTGCTTGTAGATTTTGGAGATTAATTTTTTGTCTGTTGTTTCATTTGCTATGATTTTCTCCCACTCTGTGGGCTGTCTGTTCAGCTTTTTTGTCATTTCTTTGCTGTACAAAAGCTTTTCAGTTTCATGAGGTCCCACGTGTTCACTTTTCTTTTCAGTTCCACTATTCTAGTAGGTGGGCCAGAGAAGATCTTGCTTTGATTGATATCCTTGAGGGTTTTGCCTATATTCTCCTCTAAGAGTTTGATGGTTTCTGGTCTTACACTTAGATCTTTAATCCATTTTGAGTTGATCTTTGTGTATCGTGTCAGGGAATGTTCCAACTTCATTTTTTTGCATGTAGCTGTCCAATTCTCCCAGCACCACTTGTTGAAGAGGCTGTCTTTGTCCCATTTTATAGTTTCGCCTCCTTTGTCAAAAATAAGGTACCCATAGGTGCGTCGGTTTATCTCTGGATTCACAATCTTGTTCCATTGGTCTATAGTTCTGATTTTGTGTCAGTACCATACTGTCTTGATGACTGTTGCTTTGTAATATAGTCTGAAGTTAGGAAGGCTGATCCCTCCAACTCCGTTTTTCTTTCTCAGGATTGCTTTGGCTATTCGAGGTCTTCTGTGTTTCCATATGAACTGTGCTATTGTTTGGTCTAGTTCTCTGAAAAATGTCAATGGTAGTTGGATAGGTATTACATTGAATCTGTAAATGATATTTGGTAGTATAGTCATTTTCACAATATTGATTCTTCCGACCCAGGAACATGGAATATCTGTCCATCTGTTTAAGTCTTCTTTAATTTCTCTCATGAGTGTCTTGTTATTTTCTGTGTACAATTCTTTTGTTTCTTTGGGTAGGCTTATTCCTAGATATTTGATTCTTTTGGTTGCAATGGTGAAGGGGATTGCCTCTTTGATTTCCTTTTCTGATTTTTCATTGTTTGTGTATAGGAATACCAGTGATTTCTGTGTGTTGACTTTGTATTCTGTGACTTTGCTGAATTCGTTGATTAGCTCTAGTAGATTTTGGAGATTAATTCTTTGTCTGTTGTTTCATTTGCTATGATTTTCTCCCACTCTGTGGGCTGTCTGTTCAGCTTTTTTGTCATTTCTTTGCTGTACAAAAGCTTTTCAGTTTCATGAGGTCCCACGTGTTCACTTTTCTTTTCAGTTCCACTATTCTAGTAGGTGGGCCAGAGAAGATCTTGCTTTGATTGATATCCTTGAGGGTTTTGCCTATATTCTCCTCTAAGAGTTTGATGGTTTCTGGTCTTACACTTAGATCTTTAATCCATTTTGAGTTGATCTTTGTGTATCGTGTCAGGGAATGTTCCAACTTCATTTTTTTGCATGTAGCTGTCCAATTCTCCCAGCACCACTTGTTGAAGAGGCTGTCTTTGTCCCATTTTATAGTTTCGCCTCCTTTGTCAAAAATAAGGTACCCATAGGTGCGTCGGTTTATCTCTGGATTCACAATCTTGTTCCATTGGTCTATAGTTCTGATTTTGTGTCAGTACCATACTGTCTTGATGACTGTTGCTTTGTAATATAGTCTGAAGTTAGGAAGGCTGATCCCTCCAACTCCGTTTTTCTTTCTCAGGATTGCTTTGGCTATTCGAGGTCTTCTGTGTTTCCATATGAACTGTGCTATTGTTTGGTCTAGTTCTCTGAAAAATGTCAATGGTAGTTGGATAGGTATTACATTGAATCTGTAAATGATATTTGGTAGTATAGTCATTTTCACAATATTGATTCTTCCGACCCAGGAACATGGAATATCTGTCGATCTGTTTAAGTCTTCTTTAATTTCTCTCATGAGTGTCTTGTTATTTTCTGTGTACAATTCTTTTGTTTCTTTGGGTAGGCTTATTCCTAGATATTTGATTCTTTTGGTTGCAATGGTGAAGGGGATTGCCTCTTTGATTTCCTTTTCTGATTTTTCATTGTTTGTGTATAGGAATACCAGTGATTTCTGTGTGTTGACTTTGTATTCTGTGACTTTGCTGAATTCGTTGATTAGCTCTAGTAGCTTTGTAATAGAGTCTTTGGGATTTTCTATGTATAATATCATGTCATCTGCAAATAGAGAGAGTTTGACTTCTTCCTTTCCAATCTGGATTCCTTTGATTTCTTTCTCTTCTCTTATTGCTGTTGCTAGAACTTCCAGGACTATGTTGAATAGTAGTGGTGAAAATGGGCACCCATGTCTTGTTCCTGATCTTAGAGGGAATGCTTTCAGTTTTTCCCTGTTAAGGATAATGTTCGCTGTAGGCTTCTCATAGATGGCTTTTATGATGTTGAGATAGGTTCCTTCTATGCCCATTTTCTGAAGAGTTTTTATCATAAATGGATGTTGTACTTTGTCAAAGGCTTTTTCTTCATCTATTGAGATGATCATGTGATTTCTGTCTCTCAGTTTGTTGATATGGTGTATCACGTTGATTGATTTGTGGATGTTGAAGAATCCTTGCATGCCTGGGATGAACCCGACTTGATCGTGATGTATGAGTTTTTTGATGTGTCGCTGAATTCTGTTTGCTAGGATTTTATTGAGCATCTTGGCATCTAAGTTCATCAGAGAAATTGGTCTGTAATTTTCTTGTATTGTGTTGTCTTTGCCTGGTTTGGGTATCAGGGTGATGGTAGCCTCGTAGAATGTGTTTGGAAGTTTTCCTTCCTGTGCAATTATTTGAAAGAGTTTTAGAAGGACAGGCATTAGCTCTTCTTTAAATGTTTGGTAGAATTCGCCTGTGAAGCCATCTGGCCCTGGGCTTTTATTTTTGGGTAGATTTTTAATCACAGATTCAATTTCTGAGCTTGTGATTGGGTTGTTCAAAGTTTCTGTTTCTTCCTGACTCAGTCTTGGGAGATTAATCTTCTCCAAGAAACTGTCCATTTCTTCCAGTTTGTCTAGTCTGTTGCCATATAGCTGTTCATAATAGTCTCTTAGAATCCTTTGGATTTCTGTAATATCTGTTGTAATCTCTCCTTTTTCGTTTTTGATTTTGTTGATCTGGTTCTTCTCTCTCCTTTTCTTAATGAGTCTGGCCAGTGGTTTGTCAATTTTATTTACCTTTT
>JAIOJX010000029.1:62645782-62750799 GCA_022376925.1 Tragulus kanchil | reverse complement strand
TTTCCTTTACTCTAACTTGCATAGCCTAAAGCATGACCCCAGTGAAGCCGACAGACACCTACCTTTATACTCTCACTCTCCACTGGTCTTTAAGCAAAGTCAGTTTGAACTTATACCAAAATCTTGGGGGTGGCACTAGGGGGTTGGAAGAATGATAGGACCTGAGGAAAATCATAAAAGAAATGGTTCATCTCTTCTCCTCTCTGCTTTAGTGCTATTGTTGTTGGTGGTGGCAATGGTGGGAAAATAAAGGCATTTATCTTTCTTATTAAAATCACTCCCAATCTTTAGGGCCAATAGTATCCTATTTGAAAAGTATTCCTTCACCTGTAGAAGAAAAATTACATTGTCTTATTGAAGTACTCATAAACTCTGGTTACAGCTTCACTTTAGCAATCATTACCCTGTGTGAGTGAAATGTAAAGACACATAGACATGTTTTTGAGATTAAGGAAGACTTTGAGAAGGGGAACAGACACTTGATCATTTGTGAGAACCAAGTCTCTCTTTCGCTGTGATCTCTATAAATATACTTCTTTCCCCCCTCCCCTTAAAAAAAAAAAAGAAGAAAGAAGAAACACTAGATGCAAACTGACCCTAACAGCCATAGATTTTTCAAACAAAGCATTTAAAAAATGACTTAAGGTCTTTAAAAACCTAGCAGAAAAAACAACACAAAGTGAGATTCACTGAAATTTATATTAGTCATTTTTCAAGGTAAAGTATTATTAATGAGTGTTTATTTATACCATAATTATTAATCAGTGCTTATTTATACACATAAGTACAACTATGTTGATAAATTTGTCATCAAGGCACTATCAATGTGGAATCTTTATACCATCATTTGATGATGGTATTATTGAATGAATAAACAAAGAAACCATTACATGCATGGTTCTTATTTAGTGATATAAAGATCAATTATATGAGAAAAACCTTGCTCCAGAGATTATATGTTAGTTCCCAAGTCGGGAGAAAAAAAAACTTCATAAATTCATCATGCAGCTAAAACTACATTTGTCTCCTCAGAAGCATAATTTCACTAAACATGAGAATGTTATGCTGAGATCATGATAAATTCATTTCACTCATTTTAACTCCTGAATACATGTAACAATTTATTTTTCATTCCTTCATCAGATGCCTGGATGATTTACACTGAATAAAGTTTGCATTTACAGAAAAATTTCTCACTACAATGTGAAATGTGGACATATACAACCAGTAATATCCATTGATCGGTAAGGAAGAAGGTTGCACTTAGAAGGAAGAGAATAATTGTTTGAACTTGATACTTAAAAATATAATTTTAAAGAACTTTCAGAAATAATAATTTGGAGAAAAGTGCACATATTTACAAAACCCAGAGCTATGGGGCTGTAGGGAGGAGCTTAGAGAGATTAAGAATTCATACTCTAAGAACTATAAAGCATTGATGAAAGAAAGTGAAGATGATTCAAATAAATGGAAGACCTCAAGTTCTTGGGTTGGAAGAAAAATGTTAAAAAGTCCATACTACTCAAAGCAACCTATAAATGCAATGCAATTCCTATCAAAATATCCATGACATTTTTTTTTACAAAATTATAAAGAATAATCTTAAAATTTATTTAGAATCACAAAGGGCCCCAAACTTCCAAAGCAATTGTGACAAAAAAAAGAACAAAGTCAAAGGTGTCAAGTGCCCTTACTTCACACTATACTACAAAGCTATAGTAATCCAAACAGTGTGCTATTAGAACAAAAACAGACACAGAGATCAATTCAACAAACTAAAGAGACTGAAAATAAATCCATACACAGATGGTCAATTAATTTATAGACAAAGGATGCACAAATACACTATTGGAAAAATAATTTCTTCAATAAGAGGTGTTGGGGAAAGTAAACAGTTTCATTAACAAGAATGACAATAGAACATGTTCTCACACAATATACAAAAATAAGCTTAACATAGATTGAAGACCTAAATATAAGACTGGAAACTTTATAACTCATAGAAGAAAACTGAGACAGAAAACCCTTTGACATAAATGTGGCAATATGCTTTTTAATTCTATCTCCTTAAGGAAACAAAAGCACAAGAAACAAAATAATTCATCATGCAGCTAAAACTACATTTGTCTCCTCAGAAGCATAATTTCACTAAACATGAGAATGTTATGCTGAGATCATGATAAATTCATTTCACTCATTTTAACTCCTGAATACATGTAACAATTTATTTTTCATTCCTTCATCAGATGCCTGGATGATTTACACTGAATAAAGTTTGCATTTACAGAAAAATTTCTCACTACAATGTGAAATGTGGACATATACAACCAGTAATATCCATTGATCGGTAAGGAAGAAGGTTGCACTTAGAAGGAAGAGAATAATTGTTTGAACTTGATACTTAAAAATATAATTTTAAAGAACTTTCAGAAATAATAATTTGGAGAAAAGTGCACATATTTACAAAACCCAGAGCTATGGGGCTGTAGGGAGGAGCTTAGAGAGATTAAGAATTCATACTCTAAGAACTATAAAGCATTGATGAAAGAAAGTGAAGATGATTCAAATAAATGGAAGACCTCAAGTTCTTGGGTTGGAAAAAAAATGTTAAAAAGTCCATACTACTCAAAGCAACCTATAAATGCAATGCAATTCCTATCAAAATATCCATGACATTTTTTTTTTACAAAATTATAAAGAATAATCTTAAAATTTATTTAGAATCACAAAGGGCCCCAAACTTCCAAAGCAATTGTGACAAAAAAAAGAACAAAGTCAAAGGTGTCAAGTGCCCTTACTTCACACTATACTACAAAGCTATAGTAATCCAAACAGTGTGCTATTAGAACAAAAACAGACACAGAGATCAATTCAACAAACTAAAGAGACTGAAAATAAATCCATACACAGATGGTCAATTAATTTATAGACAAAGGATGCACAAATACACTATTGGAAAAATAATTTCTTCAATAAGAGGTGTTGGGGAAAGTAAACAGTTTCATTAACAAGAATGACAATAGAACATGTTCTCACACAATATACAAAAATAAGCTTAACATAGATTGAAGACCTAAATATAAGACTGGAAACTTTATAACTCATAGAAGAAAACTGAGACAGAAAACCCTTTGACATAAATGTGGCAATATGTTTTTTTTTTTTTAATTCTATCTCCTTAGGCAAAGGAAACAAAAGCACAAGCAAACAAGTAGACTCTAATTAAACTTTTTCACAGCAATGGAAACTATCAATAAAATAAGCAGACAAGCCTACTGAGGAGGAAAATGCATCTATAAATGATTTACCTGATAAGGAGTTAATATACAAAATATGTAAAAATCTCATACAAGTCAGTATTAAAAAACAATTAAACTGGAAGTTCCTACATGGCTTAATGTGTAAGTTTCAGGCTTTCACTGCCATGGCCCAAGTTCAATCCCTGGGTAAGGAACTGAGATCCTGCAACCTGCTCTCAGCTAAACAACAACAACAAAAAACACACAAAAAGCAAAAAATAAGCCAATTTAAAAATGGGCAGAAAATCAGAATAAGTATTTTTCCAAAGAAGATATACAGACAACCAATGGGCATGTGAACAGATGCTCAACGTGGTAAATTATTAGAGAAATGCAAAACAACAACCTGTGAGATATCACCTCATGGCTATCAGAAAGGCTGTCTTCAAAAGACCACAACTAACAAGTGCTGGATAAAAGTCAAACCATGTACACTGTTGGTAGAAGTGTAAATTGGTGCAGCCACTATGAACAACCATATGGGCCCCCATATGGAGGGGCCTCAAAAGCCTAAAAATAGATCTACCATATGATCCGGCAATTCCATTCCTTGGTATATCTACTCCTTGGTATACATCCAAAGGAAGTGACAACAGTCATTCAGAATGGTATATTCACCCCAGTGTTCGTAGAAGAATTATTTGCCATAGGTAAGATATGGAATCAACCTAAGTGTCCATCAAGAGATGGATGGATAAAGAAGACAAGATGGATAACGAAGATTCCATTCCACACAAAGGAAGATTATTTGGCTGTCAAATAATGAAAATTTTCTAATTGCAACAATAAGGATAGACTTGGAGGGAATTATGCTGAGTGAAGTCAGTCAGATATATATAGAGAAATACTTTGTGTTATCACTTATATGTGAAATCAAAAAAAAAAACAATACGAGGGAGGGGCAAAATTGGATAAAAGATAAAGAGGTAGAAAATACGAGTTATAAAGTAAATAAGTTACAAGGATACTGTACACCATAAGGAATAATTTATGACTTTAAATGATGCATTATTGATAAAAGTACTGAATCCCTGTTGTACACCTGAAACTGATCTGCAACTCTGAAATGGTGACAAAAAAAAAAAAGAATAGGAAGGAACCAGACAGAATTTTCTCTCTAGGAACACACACCAAGTAAAGGCAATGTGAGCACATAGAGAGAAGCAGCTGTTTATGAGAACTGTATGCCTTCTGGTTGATATTGGACTTTCCACCTCCAGAAGTGGGAGAAATGAAGGCCTGCCTGCTGTTTAGACCATTCAACTGAAGGTTAGAGGCTACACTGACTAAAACAAGCATTTTCTTTCAATGGCTATCTAAATACCTTGGTGTCTCTTTTCCATATTTTGATGAATCCTTTTTCTTGATTGTTATCATTGTTTCTAGAAAGGACACTCCCTTGTTAGGTCCTAAGATCTGACCACCTTGATTGCTTACCAAAAAAAACTCTAAGCAGTGTTTGCTGACTGAATTTTATAGAAAAATATTCTGGAAATCCTGTGTTCATTTGGTTCTTTTTATTATGCATAAAAATATTTGGTTTTCTTCCTTTCACTTCTTACTTCTCCTCAGAGCAGCCACATTTTTAGTCTTGTGTATCTGGACTTCCCTAAAATCTGAAGGGAGTATCTGGTGTTTGAGGGTCTGGAAATAATTCAGCTCTGAAAAGAAAGAGAGATAAATCTCAAGATTAAGGAGAAAGTAAGAAGCTTCTTAGAATAGCAGATTTTTTTTTTTTTTTTTTAAATTTCCTCACTGCGCCCAGAGAACACAGAATACCTGTCAGAGACAAATGCATAGCTACCTGGAATCGGAACACTATGCCCCTTACCCTTAGGAACCATGACCAAGAATCAGCAGCCTACCATGACAATAGCACTGACAATTCACATTTCTGGGACTCCTGCTTTGGAACAGATTAATTTGGCTTAAACCCCTCATCATTTTATATTGTGAAATCAAAAAAAAAAACAATACGAGGGAGGGGCAAAATTGGATAAAAGATAAAGAGGTAGAAAATACGAGTTATAAAGTAAATAAGTTACAAGGATACTGTACACCATAAGGAATAATTTATGACTTTAAATGATGCATTATTGATAAAAGTACTGAATCCCTGTTGTACACCTGAAACTGATCTGCAACTCTGAAATGGTGACAAAAAAAAAAAAGAATAGGAAGGAACCAGACAGAATTTTCTCTCTAGGAACACACACCAAGTAAAGGCAATGTGAGCACATAGAGAGAAGCAGCTGTTTATGAGAACTGTATGCCTTCTGGTTGATATTGGACTTTCCACCTCCAGAAGTGGGAGAAATGAAGGCCTGCCTGCTGTTTAGACCATTCAACTGAAGGTTAGAGGCTACACTGACTAAAACAAGCATTTTCTTTCAATGGCTATCTAAATACCTTGGTGTCTCTTTTCCATATTTTTGATGAATCCTTTTTCTTGATTGTTATCATTGTTTCTAGAAAGGACACTCCCTTGTTAGGTCCTAAGATCTGACCACCTTGATTGCTTACCAAAAAAAACTCTAAGCAGTGTTTGCTGACTGAATTTTATAGAAAAATATTCTGGAAATCCTGTGTTCATTTGGTTCTTTTTATTATGCATAAAAATATTTGGTTTTCTTCCTTTCACTTCTTACTTCTCCTCAGAGCAGCCACATTTTTAGTCTTGTGTATCTGGACTTCCCTAAAATCTGAAGGGAGTATCTGGTGTTTGAGGGTCTGGAAATAATTCAGCTCTGAAAAGAAAGAGAGATAAATCTCAAGATTAAGGAGAAAGTAAGAAGCTTCTTAGAATAGCAGATTTTTTTTTTTTTTTTTTAAATTTCCTCACTGCGCCCAGAGAACACAGAATACCTGTCAGAGACAAATGCATAGCTACCTGGAATCGGAACACTATGCCCCTTACCCTTAGGAACCATGACCAAGAATCAGCAGCCTACCATGACAATAGCACTGACAATTCACATTTCTGGGACTCCTGCTTTGGAACAGATTAATTTGGCTTAAACCCCTCATCAATGGCCATTATGGACTGAACAACAGAAGTCCTTTTCCCACATTTCCTGCATCATTTAATTCCAAGGTTTGTGTTGGAAAAGTGGCTCTGAGATATTATTAATGTTGGTGTTTTTCCAAATGTGATGAGAGGTTAGATGGGTAAAATTCAAGATAGAAAAATAAACAGAAATTATCAAATACTATCACTTCAATTATAATAGCGCACCTAGATCACAGTGTCTTTCCTGTTTATTTCTTTTATATATAATAATGTGAATCTGTTAATCCTAAACATCTAATTTATCCCTCCTTTCCCTTTTCCTTTTGGTAACCATGTTTGTTTTCTATGCCTATGAATCTGTTCCTATTTTGTAAATGAGCTCATTTGTGTCATTTTTTATATATATTCTTTGTATAAGTGATAAGATATTTGTCTTTGTTTTGCTTACTTCGCTTAGTATGATAATCTCTAGGTTCATACATGTTACTGCAAATGGCATTATTTCAAGATGAGAAATTATGAAAGAAACAGGATTGTGTCTAGGATTTTGCTTTTCACAGACATTTCCAGACTTAACATTTAAATTCAAATATTATAGCAGACTATATTTCTTAAGAGGTAAACAGCTTTTTATCCATGAAAGTTTATATGATCACTGTATGAGGAATGTAACTATTATAAGGTTTTAAAACTTATCATTTTACTTTAATGTCACCTTAGAGCTGCTAGTCAATTATTACATACTTACCAAAACTATATCTCATATATCCTAACTTCTTACTTTAGCACCTTTGTCGTATCTGGACTTCCTAAAATCTGAAGGGAGTATCTGGTGTTTGAGGGTCTGGAAATAATTCAGCTCTGAAAAGAAAGAGAGATAAATCTCAAGATTAAGGAGAAAGTAAGAAGCTTCTTAGAATAGCAGATTTTTTTTTTTTTTTTTTAAATTTCCTCACTGCGCCCAGAGAACACAGAATACCTGTCAGAGACAAATGCATAGCTACCTGGAATCGGAACACTATGCCCCTTACCCTTAGGAACCATGACCAAGAATCAGCAGCCTACCATGACAATAGCACTGACAATTCACATTTCTGGGACTCCTGCTTTGGAACAGATTAATTTGGCTTAAACCCCTCATCAATGGCCATTATGGACTGAACAACAGAAGTCCTTTTCCCACATTTCCTGCATCATTTAATTCCAAGGTTTGTGTTGGAAAAGTGGCTCTGAGATATTATTAATGTTGGTGTTTTTCCAAATGTGATGAGAGGTTAGCTGGGTAAAATTCAAGATAGAAAAATAAACAGAAATTATCAAATACTATCACTTCAATTATAATAGCGCACCTAGATCACAGTGTCTTTCCTGTTTATTTCTTTTATATATAATAATGTGAATCTGTTAATCCTAAACATCTAATTTATCCCTCCTTTCCCTTTTCCTTTTGGTAACCATGTTTGTTTTCTATGCCTATGAATCTGTTCCTATTTTGTAAATGAGCTCATTTGTGTCATTTTTTATATATATTCTTTGTATAAGTGATAAGATATTTGTCTTTGTTTTGCTTACTTCGCTTAGTATGATAATCTCTAGGTTCATACATGTTACTGCAAATGGCATTATTTCAAGATGAGAAATTATGAAAGAAACAGGATTGTGTCTAGGATTTTGCTTTTCACAGACATTTCCAGACTTAACATTTAAATTCAAATATTATAGCAGACTATATTTCTTAAGAGGTAAACAGCTTTTTATCCATGAAAGTTTATATGATCACTGTATGAGGAATGTAACTATTATAAGGTTTTAAAACTTATCATTTTACTTTAATGTCACCTTAGAGCTGCTAGTCAATTATTACATACTTACCAAAACTATATCATTATCACATTTTTGAGAAATGAATCCTAACCATAACTTGCAATTATGAAATATAAAAGACCCAAACTGTGCTCAGAAACATAAAAGAAATAATCTTTTGAGTGTCCCGTGTAAACAAACCTATACTAAAGGCTTCTGAGGTGGCTTAGTGGTAAAGAATCTGCCTACCAGTGCAGATGATACAGAAACATGAGTTCAATCCCTGGCTTGGGAAGACCTCTTGGAGTAGGAAATGGCAACCCACTGCAGTATTCTTGTCTGGAAAATTCAGTGGATAGAGGAAGCTACAGTCCATGGGGTCACAAAGAGTCAGACATGACTGAGTGACTGAGCACTCACACACATACTGCGGGTACTACAGAATCCATCCTGCAGAGCTAACTGAAGGACTCCTGTATCTCTCTATTCCCGTTTGATTTGGGTCTTTTGACTGACATCCCTTACTAAACAACACTTAAGAATGCAAAGCATTGTAGGTACCCTTGGCACTATAAAAGGTTATTTCCTTGAGATAATACAGTTGGCTTCATTATTGTTTTCGTCATTACTTCATATGATAATATGCAACTTAAAAATACTAAGTGCATGACTACTTTATTGCCATGTCTTAAACATCACCCATTTATAGTTTGAAATTACACATTTATTATATAAAAATGGCCAAACAAACCAGTTTAGAAGTCTGTTAATAAACTTGTGTTTTAATCGTAGGTGAAGAATATCAGAAATCACAGAATTATTTACAATAAGTATTTATTTTAATGTTAACTACTCTAATCAAAAGAATCCACCTACAATTCAAGAGACCTGGGTTCAATCCCTGGGTTGAGAAGATCTCCTGGAGAATGACATGACAACTCACTCCATATTCTTGCCTGGAGGATTCCATGAATTGAGGGGCCCTGATGAGTTACAGTCCATGTGTGGCAAAGTGTTAGACACAACTCAGCGATTAACACTTTCACTGTCACTCAAATCCAAAATAGAATGTGGCATAAATCTTTGTTTACCTATTCTTAACTTCTCTCTCACCATTTTTTCCTCACTATACTATAGCAAGCAATGTTTACCAAACCATTCTGCTATGTAATACCTAACATCTCACATTTTATTTATTAATAAAACTTCAGTTTTGATATAACAAGAATTGTTCCTCTTTGCTCTTTCATGGTATCTTTGTTATATGCACTGTCCTTATTACATAATAATCATGTAATAGCTTATGTCTGCAAAAGGACTCTTAAAGGACAGAAAATTTTTGTCCATTAAAATTTCATATTTTGGGCTTCCCTGGTGGTCAAGTGGGTAAGGACACTGCCTTGCAGTGCAAGGGGCGCCGGTTCGATCCCTGGCCTGGGAAGATCCCACGTGCTGTGGAGCAGCTGGACCGATGTGTCCAGTTACCGAGCTGGAGCTCTGGGACGCATGCGCCAAGAGCTGGTGCTCTGCAACAATAGAGGCCACCGCGATGGGAGGCCCACAGGAGCCAAAGAACAAAGATGGATGAAAATAGATAAACGAAAGACCAATAGAAGTGGCCCGCCTGCTCCCCTCCCTCCCACCCCCCCCAAAATAAATGAATAAATAAATAAATCTTTAAAATATATATATATAGCTTTTTATTGCAGCGTGCTCTCATTTACACATAGAAGTGATCACACTCAGTAGTGGATATAAACAGTTAAATTTTTCAGAGAAAAGTGAATAACAGCTATTAGCATCACTTCATTATGAGAGGATACCTAGTTTGAAATTACACATTTATTATATAAAAATGGCCAAACAAACCAGTTTAGAAGTCTGTTAATAAACTTGTGTTTTAATCGTAGGTGAAGAATATCAGAAATCACAGAATTATTTACAATAAGTATTTATTTTAATGTTAACTACTCTAATCAAAAGAATCCACCTACAATTCAAGAGACCTGGGTTCAATCCCTGGGTTGAGAAGATCTCCTGGAGAATGACATGACAACTCACTCCATATTCTTGCCTGGAGGATTCCATGAATTGAGGGGCCCTGATGAGTTACAGTCCATGTGTGGCAAAGTGTTAGACACAACTCAGCGATTAACACTTTCACTGTCACTCAAATCCAAAATAGAATGTGGCATAAATCTTTGTTTACCTATTCTTAACTTCTCTCTCACCATTTTTTCCTCACTATACTATAGCAAGCAATGTTTACCAAACCATTCTGCTATGTAATACCTAACATCTCACATTTTATTTATTAATAAAACTTCAGTTTTGATATAACAAGAATTGTTCCTCTTTGCTCTTTCATGGTATCTTTGTTATATGCACTGTCCTTATTACATAATAATCATGTAATAGCTTATGTCTGCAAAAGGACTCTTAAAGGACAGAAAATTTTTGTCCATTAAAATTTCATATTTTGGGCTTCCCTGGTGGTCAAGTGGGTAAGGACACTGCCTTGCAGTGCAAGGGGCGCCGGTTCGATCCCTGGCCTGGGAAGATCCCACGTGCTGTGGAGCAGCTGGACCGATGTGTCCAGTTACCGAGCTGGAGCTCTGGGACGCATGCGCCAAGAGCTGGTGCTCTGCAACAATAGAGGCCACCGCGATGGGAGGCCCACAGGAGCCAAAGAACAAAGATGGATGAAAATAGATAAACGAAAGACCAATAGAAGTGGCCCGCCTGCTCCCCTCCCTCCCCACCCCGCCCCCCTCAAATGAATAAATAAATAAATCTTTAAAAAAAAATTTCATATTTTATATAGCTTTTTATTGCAGCGTGCTCTCATTTACACATAGAAGTGATCACACTCAGTAGTGGATATAAACAGTTAAATTTTTCAGAGAAAAGTGAATAACAGCTATTAGCATCACTTCATTATGAGAGGATACCTACTGCATAGTAAAGACTTCAGAAATGTGATAATAGGATTGAGATAAAAGAACTACAGAGGGAAAAAAAAAAAAAGCCTCTTCTTTGACCTTCAAACATTTCTTGTGCCTGTTCTACTTCTTACTGTATTTTCTAAAAATTCTTAACAAGTCTGTAGATTGTGAATGTCTAATCTGATTGTGAACTATGGGACAGTGTTTGAATCCCCCATTGTTTTTTGGGTAGTCAGTGCAGACCAGATTGATAACAATACATGTTTCTTATGACCTAATACAGATATTATGCATAGGTGGGGTTAATTACTGGTAGAAAATAAAAAACAATATTTCATATACATTATTCTTAAGGAAGAGTAAATAATAGTGAAAGAATTTATTTAAGTCAAGATTTTAGTAAGTTTCTGGAAGTTTTCTAAGGTAACACAACATTATTTAGCATTATTCTCTTCCTATATTTTTAGATATAAAATATATAGCTTTCTGACTTCCATGGTGGCTCAGTGGTAAAGAATCTGGAGATGAATGCAGGTGATATGGGTTTGATCCCTGGTCCAGGAAGGCCCCACTTGCCTTAAAGCAAGTAAACCTATCTACTACAATTATTGAGCCTGTGCTCTAGAGCCAAGGAACAGCAACTACCAAGCTCATGTGCCACAACTACTGAAGCCCATGTGCACTTAGAGCCTTTTTTCTGCAACAAGAGAAGCTACTGCAAAGAGAAGCCTGTGCACCAAAACTAGAGAGTATCCCTAATTCTCCTCAATTAGAGAAAAGTCTGTACATCAATAAAAACCCAGCATCACCAAAATAAATAAATAAATACATATTTTAAAGAAAGACATATGAGTGTCAAGTCAAAGCTACACTACAAGATACACTTGATGATACAAGTCAAGTTTGTTTCTATCATCAGTCCTCCTCATCTTTCCTTCCTTCATTTCCAAAATTGTGTAATTATAGATCTCAAACCAGTGACATTGAATCTCAATTTATACTTTCGCTTTTACGGGGTTTCCAAAATTCGGTAATAAATTTTATTGCAGCGTGCTCTCATTTACACATAGAAGTGATCACACTCAGTAGTGGATATAAACAGTTAAATTTTTCAGAGAAAAGTGAATAACAGCTATTAGCATCACTTCATTATGAGAGGATACCTACTGCATAGTAAAGACTTCAGAAATGTGATAATAGGATTGAGATAAAAGAACTACAGAGGGAAAAAAAAAAAAAGCCTCTTCTTTGACCTTCAAACATTTCTTGTGCCTGTTCTACTTCTTACTGTATTTTCTAAAAATTCTTAACAAGTCTGTAGATTGTGAATGTCTAATCTGATTGTGAACTATGGGACAGTGTTTGAATCCCCATTGTTTTTGGGTAGTCAGTGCAGACCAGATTGATAACAATACATGTTTCTTATGACCTAATACAGATATTATGCATAGGTGGGGTTAATTACTGGTAGAAAATAAAAAACAATATTTCATATACATTATTCTTAAGGAAGAGTAAATAATAGTGAAAGAATTTATTTAAGTCAAGATTTTAGTAAGTTTCTGGAAGTTTTCTAAGGTAACACAACATTATTTAGCATTATTCTCTTCCTATATTTTTAGATATAAAATATATAGCTTTCTGACTTCCATGGTGGCTCAGTGGTAAAGAATCTGGAGATGAATGCAGGTGATATGGGTTTGATCCCTGGTCCAGGAAGGCCCCACTTGCCTTAAAGCAAGTAAACCTATCTACTACAATTATTGAGCCTGTGCTCTAGAGCCAAGGAACAGCAACTACCAAGCTCATGTGCCACAACTACTGAAGCCCATGTGCACTTAGAGCCTTTTCTCTGCAACAAGAGAAGCTACTGCAAAGAGAAGCCTGTGCACCAAAACTAGAGAGTATCCCTAATTCTCCTCAATTAGAGAAAAGTCTGTACATCAATAAAAACCCAGCATCACCAAAATAAATAAATAAATACATATTTTAAAGAAAGACATATGAGTGTCAAGTCAAAGCTACACTACAAGATACACTTGATGATACAAGTCAAGTTTGTTTCTATCATCAGTCCTCCCTCATCTTTCCTTCCTTCATTTCCAAAATTGTGTAATTATAGATCTCAAACCAGTGACATTGAATCTCAATTTATACTGTTAGCAAGTCAGCAGAAACAGATTGTTACAAAGATACGAGGAGTTTACCAGGTAAAAATTCAAAAGGGTAATAACGGATTTTGCCAAAAAGTACTAAAAAACAACAGCTACAATTGTAAGATAGTATATTTAACCAAAAAAAATAAAGCATTTATGAGAGAATTCTGCTCAGTGGTGGAAAAATTAAGTTTAAAATGTTTCATGCAATATATACCTGAGCATGATTTCTTGTTAAGATTTTCTCCTTCTATCAATGTATTGTCAATTATCTAGATCCAGACATCCTGGAGTATCAAATTAAGTGGGCCTTCAGAAACACTAGTACAAACAAAGACAAATGAGGTGATGAAATTCCAACTGAGCTATTTCAAATCCTAAAATATGACACTGTTAAAGTGCTGCATTCAATATGTCAGCAAATTGGGAACTTAGTAGTGGCCATAAGGATGTAAAAGATCAGTTTTCTTTCCAATCCCCAAGAAAGGCAATGGCAAAGAATGCTCAAACTACCACAAAACTGTACTCACTTTGCATCGTAGTTAGGTTACACTCAAAACCCTTCAAGCTAGGCTTCAGAAGCACATGAACTGAGGACCTTCAGATGTATAAACTGGGATTAGAAAAGGTAGAGAAAACAGAGATCAAATTGCCAACACTCGATGGATCATAGAGAAAGCAGGGAATTCCAGAAAAGCATCTACTCTGCTTCATTGACTATCCAAAAGCTTTTGACTATGTTTATCACAACAAACTGTGGAAAATTCTTAAAGAGATGTGAATTCCAGACCACTTTACCTGTCTCCTGAGAAATCTGAATGCAGATTGAGAAGAAACAGTTAGAACCTAACATGGAACAGACTGATTCAAAATTGGGAAAAGGCTACAAAAAGACTGTATATTGCCACCCTGTTTATTTAACTTATATGAGTGTCAAGTCAAAGCTACACTACAAGATACACTTGATACAAGTCAAGTTTGTTTCTATCATCAGTCCTCCCTCATCTTTCCTTCCTTCATTTCCAAAATTGTGTAATTATAGATCTCAAACCAGTGACATTGAATCTCAATTTATACTGTTAGCAAGTCAGCAGAAACAGATTGTTACAAAGATACGAGGAGTTTACCAGGTAAAAATTCAAAAGGGTAATAACGGATTTTGCCAAAAAGTACTAAAAAACAACAGCTACAATTGTAAGATAGTATATTTAACCAAAAAAAATAAAGCATTTATGAGAGAATTCTGCTCAGTGGTGGAAAAATTAAGTTTAAAATGTTTCATGCAATATATACCTGAGCATGATTTCTTGTTAAGATTTTCTCCTTCTATCAATGTATTGTCAATTATCTAGATCCAGACATCCTGGAGTATCAAATTAAGTGGGCCTTCAGAAACACTAGTACAAACAAAGATAAATGAGGTGATGAAATTCCAACTGAGCTATTTCAAATCCTAAAATATGACACTGTTAAAGTGCTGCATTCAATATGTCAGCAAATTGGGAACTTAGTAGTGGCCATAAGGATGTAAAAGATCAGTTTTCTTTCCAATCCCCAAGAAGGGCAATGGCAAAGAATGCTCAAACTACCACAAAACTTTACTCACTTTGCATCGTAGTTAGGTTACACTCAAAACCCTTCAAGCTAGGCTTCAGAAGCACATGAACTGAGGACCTTCAGATGTATAAACTGGGATTAGAAAAGGTAGAGAAAACAGAGATCAAATTGCCAACACTCGATGGATCATAGAGAAAGCAGGGAATTCCAGAAAAGCATCTACTCTGCTTCATTGACTATCCAAAAGCTTTTGACTATGTTTATCACAACAAACTGTGGAAAATTCTTAAAGAGATGTGAATTCCAGACCACTTTACCTGTCTCCTGAGAAATCTGAATGCAGATTGAGAAGAAACAGTTAGAACCTAACATGGAACAGACTGATTCAAAATTGGGAAAAGGCTACAAAAAGACTGTATATTGCCACCCTGTTTATTTAACTTATATGCAGAATGTATCATGCAAAATGCAGAACTAGATGACTCACAAGCTGAATTTATAACAATGCTCTCTCTTTCAAACTATAGCATCTAAATTTTGATAATACCAAGAACTGGGGCCAGGAACACAGCATCCTCATGTGACATACCCTATCTCTGCCCCTGTCTTCCCTAGTTTTGAGGCCCTAAAAGAAAAATAAGAGATGATTGATTTTACTCCTTGACAGTAATAGTGAGCTAAGTAATTTTGTGAAAAGTATATTATCTCAATACCAAAATCTGATATACACTTCAATAGAAACATTGTCAGACAATTTTACTTTTGAATTTTAATGTAAAAGTCAAATAAATTATTAGCAAATTGAATCCAAGAATATATAAAAATAATTAGAGAAAATCATTACCAAGTATAATTTAATCCTAGCAATATAACTGATGTTTTAACCTTGGGCAATTGCTTTATATAATGTACAAAACAGCCAGAAAATTTTAATGCCTAATAAATGACCATATTAATATGTGCATAAAAATTGTGCTTAAAGTTTAGTAATTCAGAATTTAAAAAAATAGTGAATAAAGAAAAAAGTTAACTTCTCTAACTGAAAAACATACCTGTCCAAAAAAAAAATTCACATATGATGGTGATGTCAAAAGATATCTCAAAAGTTAGGAACAAGACACAGACATTTGTTATTATCATCTTCTTCAACACTGTACTAGAAAATCTTAGGTAACACAATAAGATACAATGAGAAAGACACTGAGTTAAGAAATAGAATAAATTTGAATAAAAGAAATAAAATGATTTTGCTAACTTAATATATTATATATTCATACAGCAACCCATGAAAACTCACAAATTATTACAATTAGCAAGTGACTTCAACTTTACCTGCTGTAAGTTTATTACACAGAGTCAATCATTTTTCTATAAGAAATATTTAGGAAATAAACATTTTAAGGTTATTATAAAATAAATAAAACCTGTAGATCACCTAAGAATAAATTAATAAAAATCATAAAAGAATAATGAAAAAAATTTAAATATTATGGAAATACATCAAGAAAGACTTAAAATATAGGAATATATAATCTTTAATGTATGGGAAACAATACAATAAAGATGGCAATGTTTTTATAAAATGAATCCTATCATCCTCTGAATTGAGGTCATCATAAAATTTTTAAAGTATTTTCCAAATTCATAAAGGTAAAATACTAGAAAGAAAGAAAAGTTGACTGAATTTATAACAATGCTCTCTCTTTCAAACTATAGCATCTAAATTTTGATAATACCAAGAACTGGGGCCAGGAACACAGCATCCTCATGTGACATACCCTATCTCTGCCCCTGTCTTCCCTAGTTTTGAGGCCCTAAAAGAAAAATAAGAGATGATTGATTTTACTCCTTGACAGTAATAGTGAGCTAAGTAATTTTGTGAAAAGTATATTATCTCAATACCAAAATCTGATATACACTTCAATAGAAACATTGTCAGACAATTTTACTTTTGAATTTTAATGTAAAAGTCAAATAAATTATTAGCAAATTGAATCCAAGAATATATAAAAATAATTAGAGAAAATCATTACCAAGTATAATTTAATCCTAGCAATATAACTGATGTTTTAACCTTGGGCAATTGCTTTATATAATGTACAAAACAGCCAGAAAATTTTAATGCCTAATAAATGACCATATTAATATGTGCATAAAAATTGTGCTTAAAGTTTAGTAATTCAGAATTTAAAAAAATAGTGAATAAAGAAAAAAGTTAACTTCTCTAACTGAAAAAACATACCTGTCCAAAAAAAAAATTCACATATGATGGTGATGTCAAAAGATATCTCAAAAGTTAGGAACAAGACACAGACATTTGTTATTATCATCTTCTTCAACACTGTACTAGAAAATCTTAGGTAACACAATAAGATACAATGAGAAAGACACTGAGTTAAGAAATAGAATAAATTTGAATAAAAGAAATAAAATGATTTTGCTAACTTAATATATTATATATTCATACAGCAACCCATGAAAACTCACAAATTATTACAATTAGCAAGTGACTTCAACTTTACCTGCTGTAAGTTTATTACACAGAGTCAATCATTTTTCTATAAGAAATATTTAGGAAATAAACATTTTAAGGTTATTATAAAATAAATAAAACCTGTAGATCACCTAAGAATAAATTAATAAAAAATCATAAAAGAATAATGAAAAAAATTTAAATATTATGGAAATACATCAAGAAAGACTTAAAATATAGGAATATATAATCTTTAATGTATGGGAAACAATACAATAAAGATGGCAATGTTTTTATAAAATGAATCCTATCATTCTCTGAATTGAGGTCATCATAAAATTTTTAAAGTATTTTCCAAATTCATAAAGGTAAAATACTAGAAAGAAAGAAAAGTATATTCTAACATATACTGAAAATGTTATCAAGTTTTATTTAAGCAATATGGTACTGGTATAAACATAAATAAATGTACCAGTGGGCAAAATAAAGACCCATTCATACTTAGAAGCACTGTCCATGAAAGTGGGTATTATAAATCAGTTTGCTAGAAACTTGGAAATAGTAAAGTTGGATCATTATTTTACTTCATCGAAACAATTTACCATGTTACAATCATATAACACATGAAAGGTCAGACAAAAAAAGGAGTTGATTTAATAACTCTGGCAAACAGCAATTTTGATTGTATGCCACAGGACTATACGCATAAAGAATAGTACATAACCACTGAAATCTAGATAAATTTGCTTCTAGTAGGGACAAGAACTAGCTTTTCTAAAATTATTTCATGTATGTACTATGATTAGAAAAACAAATTTTAGGTGTGTTGAATTAGTTTCTCACTGTCATCAACAGAAAAAGAAGCTACAAATAAGCAAAGGGGAGGTGAAAAAGTATAAGATAATATTAGGGGAGACAATTAGAGTAAGGGAGAGTAAATTAAAGACTCCAAAAAGCGAAGATGGGAGTGTAGAAGGACGTGCATTCATCTCTCCTGCAAAATCGCCTGAATTGCAACGAGTCCCTGAAAAACCATTGACAGGAGGAAGTTGCATCTGATCACCAAAAAGATACCCCACATTAAAGAACAAGGGAGAAGCCACAACAAGATGGTAGGAGAAGCGCAGTCGCGCTTTTAAAAGTCAAACCTCATACCCACCAGAGAGGCTGCGTGGACCAAAGGCACAAAGCCTGTTGCAAATCAAGAACCAGGAAAGGAGTAGTGACGCCCACAAGGGACTGAGCCAGACCTGCTTTAGAAGGCCCAAGGGACTGAAGCTGCCAAGGTTATTATAAAATAAATAAAACCTGTAGATCACCTAAGAATAAATTAATAAAAATCATAAAAGAATAATGAAAAAAATTTAAATATTATGGAAATACATCAAGAAAGACTTAAAATATAGGAATATATAATCTTTAATGTATGGGAAACAATACAATAAAGATGGCAATGTTTTTATAAAATGAATCCTATCATCCTCTGAATTGAGGTCATCATAAAATTTTTAAAGTATTTTCCAAATTCATAAAGGTAAAATACTAGAAAGAAAGAAAAGTATATTCTAACATATACTGAAAATGTTATCAAGTTTTATTTAAGCAATATGGTACTGGTATAAACATAAATAAATGTACCAGTGGGCAAAATAAAGACCCATTCATACTTAGAAGCACTGTCCATGAAAGTGGGTATTATAAATCAGTTTGCTAGAAACTTGGAAATAGTAAAGTTGGATCATTATTTTACTTCATCGAAACAATTTACCATGTTACAATCATATAACACATGAAAGGTCAGACAAAAAAAGGAGTTGATTTAATAACTCTGGCAAACAGCAATTTTGATTGTATGCCACAGGACTATACGCATAAAGAATAGTACATAACCACTGAAATCTAGATAAATTTGCTTCTAGTAGGGACAAGAACTAGCTTTTCTAAAATTATTTCATGTATGTACTATGATTAGAAAAACAAATTTTAGGTGTGTTGAATTAGTTTCTCACTGTCATCAACAGAAAAAGAAGCTACAAATAAGCAAAGGGGAGGTGAAAAAGTATAAGATAATATTAGGGGAGACAATTAGAGTAAGGGAGAGTAAATTAAAGACTCCAAAAAGCGAAGATGGGAGTGTAGAAGGACGTGCATTCATCTCTCCTGCAAAATCGCCTGAATTGCAACGAGTCCCTGAAAAACCATTGACAGGAGGAAGTTGCATCTGATCACCAAAAAGATACCCCACATTAAAGAACAAGGGAGAAGCCACAACAAGATGGTAGGAGAAGCGCAGTCGCGCTTTTAAAAGTCAAACCTCATACCCACCAGAGAGGCTGCGTGGACCAAAGGCACAAAGCCTGTTGCAAATCAAGAACCAGGAAAGGAGTAGTGACGCCCACAAGGGACTGAGCCAGACCTGCTTTAGAAGGCCCAAGTGCCCCCTTGAATTAGAAGGGCCCTTGAGCTGTCCTCGGAAGGACGGCACTCAGTTCCCTTTGGAGGAGGTTACCATTAACCCAATTACAGAGCTGCTGAGGAGGACTGGAAACTGTGCCCACTGTGATCTGGGAGAGGGGAATAGCGATCCTGCTTGAGACTGAGCCAGACTCACCACTGAGTAATCTGACGTCTCCTGTGGTGGCGAGGGTCGACCGTGGCCTGCAGCAGGGTCAGGGTCAATGTGGAAGTGCTTCTCATAGAGCAGGTGGGAATAAATCCTTTGTGAGACAGACGCCATTTTCCCTACTGTAGTTGGGCTGTTGGTCAAACTACAGGGCTGCTGGTCAAACTACAAGGAGGGAATTTAGCTCCACCCAGCAAGAAAAGGGATTTGGATTAAGGATTAAGAAACTCCCAGGGCCAGCCTGGGCAGGCCTTTTAGTTCTGGAATAGGCCGAAATAAACGAGCAGTCAAAGAGGTCTTCAGATCCAACCACTGCCAGAGGCAAGAAAAAGACTTGTAATTCCTGAATAGTCAGCAAGGGACAGAAGAACATAAACACTATTTTCATGTTTTGTCTGAAGTTGGAGGTGCTGCTGGATTTTATCAATTTCATTTTATTTCTTATTCTTTTCGTTTTGTTTTGTTTTGTTTTAATTGCTTTTTTTCTCTTTTTTCCAAACCCCCTCACCACACCCCCGCCGGTTTTGTGGGTGTGGGTGTGGGTTTGGATGCATTTGCTTATTTCCTCCATTGAATTCTATTGAAGCTACTAATCTTATCAGTAAGACTGAATATATTCAAGCTTACATAATTTTTTTTTTCCTTTTAAACCACACATTTTATTGTGGTATAAATATCTGATTCCACATTGACGTTTTAAGATTCTGTGGGGGTGTTAATTGTTTTTATTGTTTTTGCTTTGGTTTTTTTTTTAATATTTTTCTATATACTTATTGAGGGGCCCTTGAAAGCTGGTAGGAGAAGCGCAGTCGCGCTTTTAAAAGTCAAACCTCATACCCACCAGAGAGGCTGCGTGGACCAAAGGCACAAAGCCTGTTGCAAATCAAGAACCAGGAAAGGAGTAGTGACGCCCACAAGGGACTGAGCCAGACCTGCTTTAGAAGGCCCAAGTGCCCCCTTGAATTAGAAGGGCCCTTGAGCTGTCCTCGGAAGGACGGCACTCAGTTCCCTTTGGAGGAGGTTACCATTAACCCAATTACAGAGCTGCTGAGGAGGACTGGAAACTGTGCCCACTGTGATCTGGGAGAGGGGAATAGCGATCCTGCTTGAGACTGAGCCAGACTCACCACTGAGTAATCTGACGTCTCCTGTGGTGGCGAGGGTCGACCGTGGCCTGCAGCAGGGTCAGGGTCAATGTGGAAGTGCTTCTCATAGAGCAGGTGGGAATAAATCCTTTGTGAGACAGACGCCATTTTCCCTACTGTAGTTGGGCTGTTGGTCAAACTACAGGGCTGCTGGTCAAACTACAAGGAGGGAATTTAGCTCCACCCAGCAAGAAAAGGGATTTGGATTAAGGATTAAGAAACTCCCAGGGCCAGCCTGGGCAGGCCTTTTAGTTCTGGAATAGGCCGAAATAAACGAGCAGTCAAAGAGGTCTTCAGATCCAACCACTGCCAGAGGCAAGAAAAAGACTTGTAATTCCTGAATAGTCAGCAAGGGACAGAAGAACATAAACACTATTTTCATGTTTTGTCTGAAGTTGGAGGTGCTGCTGGATTTTATCAATTTCATTTTATTTCTTATTCTTTTCGTTTTGTTTTGTTTTGTTTTAATTGCTTTTTTTCTCTTTTTTCCAAACCCCCTCACCACACCCCCGCCGGTTTTGTGGGTGTGGGTGTGGGTTTGGATGCATTTGCTTATTTCCTCCATTGAATTCTATTGAAGCTACTAATCTTATCAGTAAGACTGAATATATTCAAGCTTACATAATTTTTTTTTTCCTTTTAAACCACACATTTTATTGTGGTATAAATATCTGATTCCACATTGACGTTTTAAGATTCTGTGGGGGTGTTAATTGTTTTTATTGTTTTTGCTTTGGTGTTTTTTTTAATATTTTTCTATATACTTATCTCTGTTTACATTTTTAAATTTTTTATTTGTACTACTACTTCCTCTATAACTCTTTCTTTGCTTTATCTGATGCTCTTTTCCTACAGCACTAAACTCTAACACATACACATCTTTATCTCCCTATATTTAACTTTGCAGTATTATTCTATATTTCTCTTCTATCCTCCCTTTCTCTTTCTCCCTTTTCCCACTATATTTCTTAGTCTGTTCTGTCCTCACTGCCTTATCCCCAACGGGGACCCTGCTCCAGCATTGTTCTACAATTTGTGCTCTACTTAGTTTGGTTATTAACTGGTGGATATCATTCTTGGTTTTCTCTATTCACCGTGCTAACATATTGTACTGTGTTTTAGGTTGGAAGGTTTGGAGTACGTGACAGCTGTATATGTTTGTGTGTATAATTCAATATGCTAGATAGTATTTGCATAATATTTTAATAGCCATTTGTCAAAGGTGTACCTTCTGTTTCTCATTTGCATATATATGCTTTAATATCATTTTAATGTCATAACAAACCAGCCGTGAAATCTTCATTCCCTGGTCAGGCAACAGGCCGCAGGACTTTAGGGAGGGAGCACTGACTCCAAAACGCTACAATACTAGAGAATGCCTAACACTAGAGAGCAGTAAACAGTGAGAAAGCCAACAAAGGCAAGCACTTTTATGCAAGTCCCAACATCAGTCAACCACCAGCATCATCCAGAATAAGAAGCCCCATCCTAAGAACAAGCACCAACAGATGTAACTCAAAGTCTGGGAAAAGGAAACCCCAAACAGAGTTGAAAAATTAATAATAGCAATGAAACGGCAGAGAAATACCACACAAGCGAAGGAACAATCCACAAACACACAAGTTCAAATCAATGAAGAGAATTTGGACAAACTTTCTGAAAGTGATTTCAGAAGAACGAGTAAAGGTGATCAAAGACACTGAAAACAGAATGTTAGAGAAATTGTAAGACACAACTAACACACTGAATAAAGAAATACAAGAACTTACCAAAAAAGTAACGGAGACAAACAACTCAATTGCGGAACTGAAAAACACTGTAGAAGGAATCAAGAGCAGAGTATCTGAGACAAAAGACCGGATAAGTGAGCTGGAAGATAAAATGGTGGAAGTAATTGTTGAAAAACAGAAGCAAGCTCAAAGAATGAAAAGAGCAGAGGACAGCCTCAGAGACCTCTGGGATGATATCAAACCACCAATATTCGAATTATAGGGGTTCCATAAGAAGAAGAAAAAAAGAAAGGCTATGAGAAAATTTTTGAAGAGATTCTAGTTGAAAATTTCCCCAACATGGGAAAAGAAATAGTCAAGTCCAAGAAGCACAAAGAGTACCATACAGAATAAACCTGAGAGGAAACACACCAAGACAAATATTAATGAAGCTAACACAAATGAAGCACGAAGACAGAATTCTCAAAGCAGCAAGGGAAAAGCAACTAGTGACATACTAGGAAAAGCCCATATGTTTAATAGGTGATCTTTCAACAGAAACTCTGCAGGCCAGAAGAGAATGGCAGGACACATTTAAATGGCTAAAAGAGAATAATCTGCATCCAAGAATCTTCTACTCTGCAAAGATCTCCTTCAAAATGGATGGAGAAATCAAAAGCTTTACAGATAAGCAAAATTTAAAAGAATTTAGTCACACCAAACCAGCCTTCAAACAAGTGTGAAAGGGACCCCAAGTTTAAGAGAAGAAGAAGATCCACAAAACAGAGCCATCATAACATCTAAGAAGATGACAATAGGATCACTTGTATCAATAATTACTTTGAATGTAATGGACTAAATGCCCCAACCAAAAGACACAGACTGGCGGAATGGATTCAAAAACTTGACACATACATATGCTGCCTCCAGGTAACTCACTTCAGATCTATAGACACTCATAGACTGAAAGTCATAGGATAGAGAAAAAGTATTCCATGTAAATGGAAATCAAAAGAAAGCTGGAGTATCAATCCTCATATCACAGAAAATAGACCTCAAAATAAAGAAGATTAGAAGAGACAAGGCAGGACACTATATAATGATCAAGGGATTGATCCAAGAGGAAAACATAACAATCATAAGTATCTATGCACCCACCACAGGAGCACCTCAATACATAAGACAAACACTTCCAGACATAAAAGAAGACATCGACATTAACAGAATAATAGTAGGAGACTTTAACACTCCTCTCACACCAATGGACCCAAACAGAAAATTAATAAAGAAACACAAGCCTTAAATGTCACACTAGAAGAGATGGACCTTAAGGATACCTTTAGGACCTTCCATCCAAAAGCAGAAGAATAGGCTTTCTTCTCAAGTGCTCATGGAACATTCCCCAGGATAGACCACATCTTGGGTCACAAATCAAACCTCAGTCAATTTAAGAAAATTGAAATTCTATAAACCATCTTCTCAGACGACAATGCAATGAGACTAGAGATCAACTACAGGGAAAAAACCTCTAAAAAACACAAACTCATGGAGATTAAACAACACATACCTAAAAAAACAACTGATTACCAAGCAAATCAAATGAGAAATTAAAAAATTCCTAGAATAAAATGACAATGAACACACAACCGTGTAAAACCTATGGGATACTGCAAAAGCAGTTCTAAGAGGGAAGTTTATAACAATACAATCCTACCTCCAGAAACTAGAAAAATCTCAAACAGACGACCTAACCCTATGCTAAAAACAATTGGAGAAAGAAGAAAAAAAAACACCCCAACGTTAGCAGAAGAAGAGAAATCATAAAGATCAAGCAGAAATAAATGAAAAAGAAACAAAAGAAGCAATAGTAAAGATAAATTAAAAAAAGCTGGCTCTTCAAAAAGGTAAATAAAATAGACAAACCACTGGCCAGACTCATCAAGAAAAAAGGAGAGAAGAACCAGATCAACAAAATCAAAAAGGAAAAAGGATCGATTACAACAGATAATGCATAAATCCAAAGGATTATGAGACTATTATGAGCAACTCTATGGCAACAAACTGGACAACTTGGGAGAAATGGACAGTTTCTTGGGGAAGATCAATCTCCCAAGACTGAGCCAGTAAGAAACAGAAACTTTGAACAACCCAATCACAAGCTCAGAAATCGAATCTGTGATTAAAAATCTACCCAAAAATAGAAGCCCAGGGCCAGATGGCTTCACAGATGTATTCTACCAAACATTTAAAGAAGAGCTAATGCCTGTCCTTCTAAAACTCTTCCAAAAAATTGCACAGGAAGGAAAACTTCCAAACACATTCTACGAGGCCACCATCACCCTGATACAAAAGCCAGGCAAAGACAACACAAAAAAAGAAAATTATAGGCCAATTTCACTGATGAATCTAGACGCCAAAATCCTAGCAAACAGAATTCAACATCACATCAAAAAGCTCATACATCATGATCCAGTTGCGTTCATCCCAGGCATGCAAGGATTCTTCAATATCCTAAAATCAATCAATGTGATATACCATATCAACAAACTGAGAGACAAAAATCACATGATCATCTCAATAGATGCAGAAAAAGCCTTTGACAAAGTACAACATCCATTTATGATAAAAACTCTTCAGAAAATGGGCATAGAAGGAACCTATCTCAACATAGTGAAAGCCATATATGAGAAGCCCACAGCGAACATTGTCCTCAATGGTGAAAAACAAGAAAGCATTTCCTCTAAGATCAGGAATAAGACAAGGGTGTCCCCTTTCATTCCTCTTATTCAACAGAGTCCTAGAAGTTCTAGCAACAGCAATAAGTGAAGAGAAAGAAATAAAAGGAATCCAGATTGGAAAGGAAGAATTCAAACTCTCTCTATTCACAGACGACATGATATTATACATAGAATATCCCAAAGACACTATAAGAAAACTACTAGAGCTAATCAGCAAATTCAGCAAAGTTGCAGGATACAAAGTCAACACACAGAAGTCACTGGTATTCCTATACACAAACAATGAAAAATCAGAAAAGGAAATCAAAGAGGCAATCCCCTTCACTATTGCAACCAAAAGAATAAAATATCTAGGAATAAATCTACCCAAAGAAACCAAAGAACTGTACACTGAAAGTTACAAGACACTCATGAGAGAAATTAAAGAAGACTTAAACAGATGGAGAGATATTCCATGTTCCTGGGCCGGAAGAATCAATATTGTGAAAATGGGCATACTACCAAATGTCACTATAGATTCAATGCGATCCCTATCAAACTACCAATGACATTCTTCACAGAACTAGACCAAAGAATAACACAGTTCATATGGAAACACAAAAGACCTCGAAGAGTCAAAGCAATCCTGAGGAAGAAGAATGGAGCTGGAGGGATTAGCCTCCCCAAATTCAGACTCTACTACAAAGCAACAGTCCTCAAGACAGTATGGTACTGGCACAAAAACGGAACTATAGACCAATGGAACAAGATCGAGAACCCAGAGATAAACCCATGCACCTACGGGAACCTTATTTTTGACAAAGGAGGAGAAACTATAAAATAAGGCAAAGACAGCCTCTTTAACAAGTGGTGCTGGGAGAATTGGACAGCTACATGCAAAAAAATGAAGTTGGAACATTCCCTGACACCATACACAAAGATCAACTCAGAATGGATTAAAGACCTAAATGTAAGACCGGAAACCATCAAACTTTTAGAGGAGAATATAGGCAAAACCCTCAAGGACATCAATCAAAGCAAGATCTTCTCTGACCCACCTACTAGAATAGCAGAACTAAAAAGACAAATGAACATGTGGGACCTCATGAAACTAAAAGCTTTTGTACAGCAAAAGAAACTACAGAAAAGCTGAACAGACAATCCACAGAATGGGAGAACATCATGGCAAATGAAACAACAGACAAAGAATTAATCTCCAAAATCTACAAGCAACTCAGACAACTCAACATCGGAAAAATGAATAACCCAATCCAAAAAATGGGAAAAGGACCTGAACAGACACCTCTCCAAAGACGACATAGAGATGGCCCCAAAACCCATGAAATAATGCTCAACCTCACTTATCATTAGAGAAATGCAAACCAAAAACTGCAATGAGATGTCACCTCACAGCCGTCAAAATGGCCATCATCCACAAATCAACAGACAATAGATGCTGGAGAGGGTGCAGAGAAAAGGGAACCCTCTTGCATTGCTGGTGGGAATGTCAACTGATACAGCCTCTATGGAAGACAGTATGGAGATTTCTTAAAGAAGACTTAAACAGATGAAAAAGAGATATTCCATGTTCCTGGGCCGGGAAGAATCAATATTGTGAAAATGGGCATACTACCAAATGTCACTATAGATTCAATGCGATCCCTATCAAACTACCAATGACATTCTTCACAGAACTAGACCAAAGAATAACACAGTTCATATGGAAACACAAAAGACCTCGAAGAGTCAAAGCAATCCTGAGGAAGAAGAATGGAGCTGGAGGGATTAGCCTCCCCAAATTCAGACTCTACTACAAAGCAACAGTCCTCAAGACAGTATGGTACTGGCACAAAAACGGAACTATAGACCAATGGAACAAGATCGAGAACCCAGAGATAAACCCATGCACCTACGGGAACCTTATTTTTGACAAAGGAGGAGAAACTATAAAATAAGGCAAAGACAGCCTCTTTAACAAGTGGTGCTGGGAGAATTGGACAGCTACATGCAAAAAAATGAAGTTGGAACATTCCCTGACACCATACACAAAGATCAACTCAGAATGGATTAAAGACCTAAATGTAAGACCGGAAACCATCAAACTTTTAGAGGAGAATATAGGCAAAACCCTCAAGGACATCAATCAAAGCAAGATCTTCTCTGACCCACCTACTAGAATAGCAGAACTAAAAAGACAAATGAACATGTGGGACCTCATGAAACTAAAAGCTTTTGTACAGCAAAAGAAACTACAGAAAAGCTGAACAGACAATCCACAGAATGGGAGAACATCATGGCAAATGAAACAACAGACAAAGAATTAATCTCCAAAATCTACAAGCAACTCAGACAACTCAACATCGGAAAAATGAATAACCCAATCCAAAAAATGGGAAAAGGACCTGAACAGACACCTCTCCAAAGACGACATAGAGATGGCCCCAAAACCCATGAAATAATGCTCAACCTCACTTATCATTAGAGAAATGCAAACCAAAAACTGCAATGAGATGTCACCTCACAGCCGTCAAAATGGCCATCATCCACAAATCAACAGACAATAGATGCTGGAGAGGGTGCAGAGAAAAGGGAACCCTCTTGCATTGCTGGTGGGAATGTCAACTGATACAGCCTCTATGGAAGACAGTATGGAGATTTCTTAAAAAACTAAAAATAGAAGCACCCTATGACCCAGCAATCCCACTCTTAGGCTTATACCCTGATGAAATCAAATCTGAAAGAAGCACCTGTACCCCAATGTTCATTGCAGCTCTCTATACAATAGCTAGAACATGGAAGCAACCTAGATGCCCATCGATGAACGAATGGATCCAAATGCCCTGGTACATATATACAATGGAGTATTTCTCAGCTGTAAAAAGAAATGCAGAAGAATCAGCCCTAATGAGGTGGTTGGATCTAGAACCTATCATCAAAAGTGAAGTCAGTCAAAAAGAGAAAGACAAGTACAGTATACAAACACATATATATGGAATCTAGTAGGATGGTGATGATGGTACATGCAGTGAAGCGATGGAGAAACAGACATGGATAGAGGACATATGGACATTGTGGTGAAAGAGCAGTGAGTGGGTGGAAGGCGTAAAGGAAGTAGCATGAAGGCCTTTACTATCATATGTGAAGAAAATTGCTGTAGTCATTGCTCTGTGAGAAAAGGAGATCCTTCAGGGGTGCTGTGTGATAGTCTATAGTGGTGGGAAGGGAGGGATATACATATGACTAATCCGGGAACATACATATCTGTAAATAATGAAAGTGTGTAAAAGTTAAAAGTAAAATAAAGGTTAAAAAATAAAAAACAACTCCAAAAAGCAGTACCTAGGTGCTAATTCAAAAATGACAGAATGATCTCAGTTCATTTTCAAGGTAACATTCACTATCAAAGTAATCCAACTCTGTGCCCCAACCAATAATGCTGAAGTAGTTGAAGTTGAACAGTTCTATGAAGACCTATAAGACCTTCTGGAACTGACACCAAAAAAAAACACTTCCTTTTCATTACTGGGGACTGAAATGCAAAAGTAGGAAGTCAAGAGATACCTGGAGTAACAGGTAAGTTGGGCCATGAAGTACAAAATGAAGCAGGGCAAAAAGTAACAGAGTTTTGCCCAGAGAACGCACTGGTCATAGCAAACACCTCTTTGAAGAACACAAAAGGCACCTCTACACATGGACATCACCAGTTGGTCAATACTGAAACCAGACTGATAATTTTCTTTACACCTAAAGTTAGAGACACTAAATACAGTCAGCAAAAACAACACTGGGAGCTGACTGTGGCTCAGGTCATGAACTCCTCATTGCAAAATTCTGACTTAAATTGAAGAGAATAGGGAAAACCATTCAGGTTATTCAGGTATGACCTAAACCAAAACCCTTATCATTGTACAGTGGAAGTGACAAATGATTCAAGGGGTTAGATCTGATAGAGTGCTTGAAGAACTATGGATGGAGGTTTGTAACACTGTACAGGATGCAGTGACCAAAACCATCCTGAATAAAAAGAAAGGCAAGATGTCAAAATGGTTGTCTGAGGAGGCCTTACAGATAGCTGAGAAAAGAACAGAAGAAAAAAAAAAAAAGGAGAAAAGAAAAGATACAGCCATCTGAATGCAGAGTTACAGAGACTTGTACTAATGGTAATTCCTTATTTTTGTTAAAGATGGAATAACTACATAACCTATTAACACTAAGGGATGCTGGGTAAAAGTTATACCGGAAATTTCTGTTCTGTATTTTGCTGTTTGTCCCTAAATTTAAAATTATTTCAAATTAAACAGTTTAATAACACAACTTAGATTCAACTTTAGTAAATTCTCTGTTCATTTCCAGTAAATGTAACCAAACAATAAATAATATAAAACGTGAATCTTTTTTGTACCTGACATTTGTGGAGAAACAAAGTATCAGGAAACAAGTATATTTAGCAAAATTAAATTATGTGAAATACAACGTCCTCATACAACCTAACTTTCCATCAAATGAAAATTTTATAACTAGGCTATAAAACTAATTAAATGTTTTCTAGGGAATTTTTAAATAATAAATTAAATATTTTATTTTTTTGTATAACTGATAATGTATCTGAATATAAGAATATCTCTTTGTACAAAAAAACAGAAAAATCATCTTATATATTAAATGATTATTTCTTTAGCAATTTTCCCATTATCCTACTCATTAAGACAATATTTCATTTTGTCTTTATGAAATAAATCTTGAAACAAAGTTTACAAAACAAGGCTTGATACTAAAGTATATTTTTAATAATCAAGACAAGAATTACACAGCTGATTCAGAACAACAGGGTTCAAAAGTAAACCCTATTTTATCAAAATCTCTTTCATTTTAGTCATGCATGTGTATATACATATATGTGCATATATGTCTATATGATGAGGTTGTATAATAATTATGTTTATTCCATGAACAGCCAGTAAATGAATATAGGCAATAAACTACATTGGGACTTTAATCTCTTCTCAGCCTGGGACACATAAGAAATAACTAAACTTTATATCAATTATTATTTTTTTGATTCAATCAATACCCTCATCTCTTATATACTTCAAATATTTAC
Source organism: Tragulus kanchil (assembly GCA_022376925.1). Classification (NCBI taxonomy): domain Eukaryota; kingdom Metazoa; phylum Chordata; class Mammalia; order Artiodactyla; family Tragulidae; genus Tragulus; species Tragulus kanchil. The sequence continues at coordinate 62,720,261 of JAIOJX010000029.1, read as the reverse complement.
CAGGTAATAATATGTTCCCAATTTTTATTACGATGGAGTTCTGTGCTTTGGTACAATCATTCATAAACTTTAGCATGCATTTAGGAAGCATGTGGAGCTCATGTTAAAACAATTCGTTAAATCCAATTTTCAGAATTCCTGAATCAATAGGTCTGGGTAGACTGTGAGAAAATGCAGTTCTAACTGTAGTAGTCCCTAACCTATAAAGAGTCTAGAGGCATGCTTACCATGCATTTTTATTGTATTTGTTGGAGTTTTCTGTTGCCAGTATGAGGTAGACTATTGGGATGCAAAAGTTTCGTTTGTTCTGTATTTTGCTGTTTGTCCCTAAATTTAAAATTATTTCAAATTAAACAGTTTAATAACACAACTTAGATTCAACTTTAGTAAATTCTCTGTTCATTTCCAGTAAATGTAACCAAACAATAAATAATATAAAACGTGAATCTTTTTTGTACCTGACATTTGTGGAGAAACAAAGTATCAGGAAACAAGTATATTTAGCAAAATTAAATTATGTGAAATACAACGTCCTCATACAACCTAACTTTCCATCAAATGAAAATTTTATAACTAGGCTATAAAACTAATTAAATGTTTTCTAGGGAATTTTTAAATAATAAATTAAATATTTTATTTTTTTGTATAACTGATAATGTATCTGAATATAAGAATATCTCTTTGTACAAAAAAACAGAAAAATCATCTTATATATTAAATGATTATTTCTTTAGCAATTTTCCCATTATCCTACTCATTAAGACAATATTTCATTTTGTCTTTATGAAATAAATCTTGAAACAAAGTTTACAAAACAAGGCTCGATACTAAAGTATATTTTTAATAATCAAGACAAGAATTACACAGCTGATTCAGAACAACAGGGTTCAAAAGTAAACCCTATTTTATCAAAATCTCTTTCATTTTAGTCATGCATGTGTATATACATATATGTGCATATATGTCTATATGATGAGGTTGTATAATAATTATGTTTATTCCATGAACAGCCAGTAAATGAATATAGGCAATAAACTACATTGGGACTTTAATCTCTTCTCAGCCTGGGACACATAAGAAATAACTAAACTTTATATCAATTATTATTTTTTTGATTCAATCAATACCCTCATCTCTTATATACTTCAAATATTTACCAGGTAATAATATGTTCCCAATTTTTATTACGATGGAGTTCTGTGCTTTGGTACAATCATTCATAAACTTTAGCATGCATTTAGGAAGCATGTGGAGCTCATGTTAAAAACAATTCGTTAAATCCAATTTTCAGAATTCCTGAATCAATAGGTCTGGGTAGACTGTGAGAAAATGCAGTTCTAACTGTAGTAGTCCCTAACCTATAAAGAGTCTAGAGGCATGCTTACCATGCATTTTTATTGTATTTGTTGGAGTTTTCTGTTGCCAGTATTAAAAGTAGGTATATCAAGATTATTTTTCTTTCTCTTAATATCCATTGTGGCAAGAAGGAATAACAAACCAGTACTTCCAAATAATTTGTTTAATATGAATCAACATTCAGAATGAGGGAAGATTTGAAAAGTAAGAACTGGTATGTTTACAAAGGTCATTCATTTCTTAAGAATTATAAACCTAATGAACTACCATTTGATAGCACATCTGTTTGTCTTTAGAACAATACCATGTTTTGTGAATCAATATATGGTTGAGTAAAGTATGAACCAAATTGCTCCTGAGACAGAACAAGATTCTTCTTGCATGCTGTCCTCCTTCACCTGGTGAACCTTGAGAATCCATAATAAGCTTCCCTGAATAATAAGAAACATTTTCTAAATAGTAATTTCAAAATGTCCTTATGGACATTGCTTTCAGAAAGCTTTGATAAGATGCAGCTTAACTGAAAAAAAAAAATTCCTTATGCCAAAGAGGCATACTTTTGGATGGCAAATTCTGCTTCCCTTCATTTATTCACAATACGAAGGCATTTAATAACTGTATTTAATAAGAGTTCATGTTATATAAGACTCGAGTAGAACATTAAAATGATTACTTACAGCTTTATTTTGAGGTTATCAAGTATAGTGCACATATAGTATACATATTCTTTAGCAAAGGAGGAACATGATGCACTCTATTCCTTAATGATTAATATATATTTCAAAAAGCAGTTTAACAAAGAAAATGTGCCATATAACTGTAAATGGATTGGTATCACATCTCTAAATTTTGTTATTATTTGTGTTTTTGTTAGTGATCTAATGTCGTGGATGAGACTATCACATCATCAGCACCACCAGAATTACATTAAAAGTACTTTTTTGTTGTTTTTACGGTGATATTTTAATGTCTTTTTAATAATAGTTTTACAATATTGAAAGACAGTTTTCTCAAACACCCTCATCCCTATATATGCATAGCTTCCCTTATTATCAAATTCATTTGTGAGAATGATACCTTTATTTTAATTTTTTTTTTTTTTTTACCATGATGAACCCACATGGACAGATCAGAATCACTCTAAGTTCATAGTGTACCTTAGCATTGACCTCAGTGTTGTGTATTCTGTGGGTTTAGACAAATATATAATGATATACACTCTTCATTAAAAATATCATATAGAGTATATTCGTTGTCCTGAAAATATTTTTACAGCTTCAATGTTTCATCAACTGATCGCTCATTATTCAGAATGAAACAAGTATTTCTTATGACAATTATAATAGTTTCATCTAAGATCTGATGGAAATTCTCAAACCCTAGGTAGAAAGATCTTTCTCTAATAAGATAAATATATTTCTCCTTGTCATCCCCTTTGAGACCATTGTAATATTTGAAATTATTTGCAAAGGATCATGAACTCATTGGAAAATACAAAACTAAAATGCTACTTTAGATATTCACTGAAACTTTCAAAAGGCTTATTCTAAAATTTATTATTAATAGCAGTTATTTTTTATTAGATTTTGTTGGACCAAGGTGCTAGCCACTTTTTCTTCCTTAGAGTTCTTTTTCTTTTTAGTATTTTAAAGTTTATAACCTTAACTGAAAAATTCCTTATGCCAAAGAGGCATACTTTTGGATGGCAAATTCTGCTTCCTTCATTTATTCACAATGAAGGCATTTAATAACTGTATTTAATAAGAGTTCATGTTATATAAGACTCGAGTAGAACATTAAAATGATTACTTACAGCTTTATTTTGAGGTTATCAAGTATAGTGCACATATAGTATACATATTCTTTAGCAAAGGAGGAACATGATGCACTCTATTCCTTAATGATTAATATATATTTCAAAAAGCAGTTTAACAAAGAAAATGTGCCATATAACTGTAAATGGATTGGTATCACATCTCTAAATTTTGTTATTATTTGTGTTTTTGTTAGTGATCTAATGTCGTGGATGAGACTATCACATCATCAGCACCACCAGAATTACATTAAAAGTACTTTTTTGTTGTTTTTACGGTGATATTTTAATGTCTTTTTAATAATAGTTTTACAATATTGAAAGACAGTTTTCTCAAACACCCTCATCCCTATATATGCATAGCGTTCCCTTTATTATCAAATTCATTTGTGAGAATGATACCTTTATTTTAATTTTTTTTTTTTTTTTACCATGATGAACCCACATGGACAGATCAGAATCACTCTAAGTTCATAGTGTACCTTAGCATTGACCTCAGTGTTGTGTATTCTGTGGGTTTAGACAAATATATAATGATATACACTCTTCATTAAAAATATCATATAGAGTATATTCGTTGTCCTGAAAATATTTTTACAGCTTCAATGTTTCATCAACTGATCGCTCATTATTCAGAATGAAACAAGTATTTCTTATGACAATTATAATAGTTTCATCTAAGATCTGATGGAAATTCTCAAACCCTAGGTAGAAAGATCTTTCTCTAATAAGATAAATATATTTCTCCTTGTCATCCCCTTTGAGACCATTGTAATATTTGAAATTATTTGCAAAGGATCATGAACTCATTGGAAAATACAAAACTAAAATGCTACTTTAGATATTCACTGAAACTTTCAAAAGGCTTATTCTAAAATTTATTATTAATAGCAGTTATTTTTTATTAGATTTTGTTGGACCAAGGTGCTAGCCACTTTTTTTTCCTTAGAGTTCTTTTTCTTTTTAGTATTTTAAAGTTTATAACCTTAAAATTAAATAAGGCTTCTCAGGGGTGGCATTTACTTAAGTTTCTGTTCAAATTCTTTTCATATGCTATTTTAAAAATACCCTTATAACCTTTTAAACAAACTTACAGGAAAGTAGTATAATTTTCATTTTTATAGATAAGGAAATGAGCTGAGAGAGAGGTGTTACCACCATCTGAAGTTATACAAGCCATAAAATTCATTTCTCATTGAACACAGGCATTCTTTGATTATACTCATTGTGCAAATAAATAAAGGTAATAAAGCTTGGGATGTCTTATTTTCTACTAAGTAACAAAAATATAGAGACTAGCTTGAAACCACATGTTGAGTTTAGTTTTCAGTCTTGCAAAGAAGCAACACATAGTTTCTCAAACTCCTTGAGTCTACAGTAACAAGAGAAATTGATTCTAGAAAGGGATGGGGAGATATCTGTGTCCTACCTTAGACTTTTTTCTTCAGTTTACCTTACAATCTAAAGTATATTCGATTTCCCTCTCTTTGTGCTTCATGGTACCTTATGGCTTCTCATTCTTCAGGTTTTGTCTGACATAAAATTTATGATTATTCTGAGTTTGCCTAAAGGGAATGAGTGTTTGGAGATATTCTATCTGTCTTTGACTGTGGTAGGTTACGGTTCTTTCAATTCAACTGGCTTCCATGTGAAAATACACACTTAATTTCATCAACTCCTAGATTGCCATTTTCTAATAAAGTCAGTGGAAGTAGCATTGTGCAAGTCTTTAATTGACTTAAGATACTGACATTGAAAATTTGGGGTAAAGAGAGAATTTGTATGGGCCCTTTCAAAAAAATTATCTTTCTACTTTTATACTGTTTCTCTTCTCAAATCTATTAGAGCTTCCCATCATTATCATCCTAGGAAGAATCCAGGTATATTCATTCAGCAGATGAACACAACCAGAATTTAACTTTGTTAATATATATGTTCATGAAAAAGAAGAGAGTAGATGAAACAAAAATAATTCACTATTTCTTTGGCTGTTTGACTTTAAAAGGCTTATTCTAAAATTTATTATTAATAGCAGTTATTTTTTATTAGATTTTGTTGGACCAAGGTGCTAGCCACTTTTTTTTCCTTAGAGTTCTTTTTCTTTTTAGTATTTTAAAGTTTATAACCTTAAAATTAAATAAGGCTTCTCAGGGGTGGCATTTACTTAAGTTTCTGTTCAAATTCTTTTCATATGCTATTTTTAAAATACCCTTATAACCTTTTAAACAAACTTACAGGAAAGTAGTATAATTTTCATTTTTATAGATAAGGAAATGAGCTGAGAGAGAGGTGTTACCACCATCTGAAGTTATACAAGCCATAAAATTCATTTCTCATTGAACACAGGCATTCTTTGATTATACTCATTGTGCAAATAAATAAAGGTAATAAAGCTTGGGATGTCTTATTTTCTACTAAGTAACAAAAATATAGAGACTAGCTTGAAACCACATGTTGAGTTTAGTTTTCAGTCTTGCAAAGAAGCAACACATAGTTTCTCAAACTCCTTGAGTCTACAGTAACAAGAGAAATTGATTCTAGAAAGGGATGGGGAGATATCTGTGTCCTACCTTAGACTTTTTTCTTCAGTTTACCTTACAATCTAAAGTATATTCGATTTCCCTCTCTTTGTGCTTCATGGTACCTTATGGCTTCTCATTCTTCAGGTTTTGTCTGACATAAAATTTATGATTATTCTGAGTTTGCCTAAAGGGAATGAGTGTTTGGAGATATTCTATCTGTCTTTGACTGTGGTAGGTTATGGTTCTTTCAATTCAACTGGCTTCCATGTGAAAATACACACTTAATTTCATCAACTCCTAGATTGCCATTTTCTAATAAAGTCAGTGGAAGTAGCATTGTGCAAGTCTTTAATTGACTTAAGATACTGACATTGAAAATTTGGGGTAAAGAGAGAATTTGTATGGGCCCTTTCAAAAAAATTATCTTTCTACTTTTATACTGTTTCTCTTCTCAAATCTATTAGAGCTTCCCATCATTATCATCCTAGGAAGAATCCAGGTATATTCATTCAGCAGATGAACACAACCAGAATTTAACTTTGTTAATATATATGTTCATGAAAAAGAAGAGAGTAGATGAAACAAAAATAATTCACTATTTCTTTGGCTGTTTGACTTTCCTAAGACTCAATATACGTTTCATTTAAAATTCCAAGTCTAGGAGCCACTGTTGATTAAATCATAGTATCATATGTTCAACCACTACTTTTCCATGACTGATTAAAATACTGTTTCTAAAACTTTTGTTTTAACAATTTTCTTTCTGGTGGTTGATTTCCTAAAACAAGGCAAGTGCCTCTAGAATAGTATGCCTCTGTTCCCAAGGCTTTGAGCTCTCCGGGACAAACCAATTAATACTTAGATCATTAAGGTTTTAGAAGCCTAACAACCTCTTCCAACTTGTTCAACCTGCCATCCCAGAGTTTGTGCAAAACAGGCTGCAATGGCATTGCCTTGGAAGAACTCAGAAGATTAAATTCCACTTGAATCAGAATGTTAGTTACTTTCATTTTCTAAGCAGTAATCCCAGAGAGGAAATGACTGAGAATAAATTGAGTGCTCAGGTAAAAACAAATGCCGACCAACAGAATGCAGGAAGACTCAGATTACTCCTGATGATTAACAGCAACAGCATCAAACACTATTGAGCAAGGACAGAAAGTTCTTTGGTAAACAGAGGCTCAGCAAAGAGAAAAGAAAGAATACAAGTAATTTAGGAAAAGTAGCACTTAGCTGTTTATTTCCTTTGCCATCATCCCCTCTTCAAATTAAATCACTTCCCTCCTTTCTCTTATCTCATTTTCTATGCTTCATGCTTAAAAATTGAAGGTGATGTGTCTCAAAGCAGAAAAGCAGGATGAGCAGTCAGGAGAGGATAGGAAGCAGTTACTAACATGATTTGATGCAGCTAATGAGTGACAGGATGAGAAATGCATAAAAAACTGACTTTCCTTCTAGGCTTCTCTTCTTACATTCCAGATCAATTCTTTACCACTAACAGACTTTCTCCACTGTTCTCCATCCAGAGGACTGTGAACTTTGAGAAAGCAAGACTCTAAGCATGTTGGCCAAAAGGCTAATTTGCTTTTCTCATATCTATAGAAAAAAAATGCTTTCTTTATGCTTAAAAAATGTTTCCCAGAGACTACCTTGGTGGTCCAGTGGTAAAGAATTTGCCTTCAAATGTATGGGACATGGGTTCAGTCCTTGGTTGGAGAACTAAGATCCCAGATACTACAGGGTGACTAAACCTCCAAGCCACAGCTAGGGAAGCCTGCAAATTGCCTCTAGGAGTTCATATGCTGTGACAGAGGCCAGGCACGTTAAAAAAAATTCCAGAATCAATAAATATGATATATGTGTTAAATAAAGCAAATCAAATACAATGGGTTTTCCCAGCTTAAAATATTATGCTGATAAATTAACAAGACTATAATACTGAATTCAGCTTGTCATTGTGAAAGGGCCATAGGGACCAGAGTTTATAGAGGCTGAAGAGAAAACAAGGCATTTCTAGAAGATGAGAAGTAATGTTTGTGGTTCAGAAATAATCATGGTCATTAAGATGTGGGCATTAAGTCTTTAGAGCCACAGGGATGGCGATCAGAAACCTAGATGTTCCAAACCTTCAGGAAAATCAGGTGTTCTGGCTCTACGGATTGTAGGGAATTCTACAAATGAATAAAGTATTTTTAAATAATATTTTTAGAGATAGACTGCTAAATATATCCCTAAACTGGTTTGGTCGATGCCCCAAATTTCTCCACAACAAACCAGTTCTGTTGGCTTGATGCTCTGTAACATATTGTGCTCTTAAGTTTTGTTTACATTGTAGCTGAATTATAAGTTACAGATTAATTCTCAACAGTAGGGCCAAAGGAAAAAAGAAACCAGGGACAGGGAATGTCTGAGACATGGGGAGAAGGGGACCCCATTAATGTGAAAAACAGGCTATGTATCTTGGGGGTGGATGGTTTAACGACATCCTAAAATGACTAAGAGGAGAACTTAAAGGGAAATCACCACTATAGTCACATTTTTTATTATGTTAATATGAAATGTTTAAACTTTAAAAATGCCTGATTAAAATGTTTAATATCTGATATTTCATTTGAAATGGTAAGAGAAAAAGTGCCATACTACAATAATTTATTTTCCATTTGCTCTGTATTCATACTGGAAAATTTCAAAACTAACATGGCCTATAACACAGTATAGATGTAGATCGTCTTTCTGTACTGATTCATCAAGCAAAGCAAGAAAAGGCAATGGATGCTGTCAATGAATTTTCCCAAGTCTACAGAAGTGAGCTGTTCATTACAAAAAATATTGTATCATAATGTCTATTTAACATGTAAGTATAGTTGGTAAAGATGTTATAACTGTTATTATTTTGCATCCTAAAAGATTACAAACTAGCTTTACAGATTACCTTAAATTTGTAATTTTGAATGACATTCACTGAGAATTGAACACTGAAAAATTTTAAAGATACTAATCAGTCAGAGATGCGTGAGCCTTACTTGAAATTCTAAGAAATTCACTATTTTGAAGTTTCAAAGGTAAAAGCAGCAAGCTTTCAAACAAATATGGTTTGAAAGCCTAAAATGAAATTGTATGCTATATGTTTGCAATATAAAAGCAGGCTCTAGAAAAAAGCCATTTTCTTTTTTGAAGGGATTCCTAGTACTTCAATAAATTCACACAACTTTTATTGTTCCCTGGGTGGTATTTTGGGTTTACTGTCAAAAGAGCCTTAGAGAATACATCTATCTAGACCCCAGAATGACCTTTTCTTTCATTGTGTTCCATGCATAATACACTTTAATACTGGAATTGCATAGAGATTTAGCATCTAAATGTATGAACATTAAATATGTACGCCTGATGAGAAACCAAAGTTGATGCTCTGTAACATATTTGTTGCCCCCTTAAAAGTTTTGTTTTACATTTTTTAGCTGAATTATAAGTTACAGATTAATTCTCAACAGTAGGGCCAAAGGAAAAAAGAAACCAGGGACAGGGAATGTCTGAGACATGGGGAGAAGGGGACCCCATTAATGTGAAAAACAGGCTATGTATCTTGGGGGTGGATGGTTTAACGACATCCTAAAATGACTAAGAGGAGAACTTAAAGGGAAATCACCACTATAGTCACATTTTTTATTATGTTAATATGAAATGTTTAAACTTTAAAAATGCCTGATTAAAATGTTTAATATCTGATATTTCATTTGAAATGGTAAGAGAAAAAGTGCCATACTACAATAATTTATTTTCCATTTGCTCTGTATTCATACTGGAAAATTTCAAAACTAACATGGCCTATAACACAGTATAGATGTAGATCGTCTTTCTGTACTGATTCATCAAGCAAAGCAAGAAAAGGCAATGGATGCTGTCAATGAATTTTCCCAAGTCTACAGAAGTGAGCTGTTCATTACAAAAAATATTGTATCATAATGTCTATTTAACATGTAAGTATAGTTGGTAAAGATGTTATAACTGTTATTATTTTGCATCCTAAAAGATTACAAACTAGCTTTACAGATTACCTTAAATTTGTAATTTTGAATGACATTCACTGAGAATTGAACACTGAAAAATTTTAAAGATACTAATCAGTCAGAGATGCGTGAGCCTTACTTGAAATTCTAAGAAATTCACTATTTTGAAGTTTCAAAGGTAAAAGCAGCAAGCTTTCAAACAAATATGGTTTGAAAGCCTAAAATGAAATTGTATGCTATATGTTTGCAATATAAAAGCAGGCTCTAGAAAAAAGCCATTTTCTTTTTTGAAGGGATTCCTAGTACTTCAATAAATTCACACAACTTTTATTGTTCCCTGGGTGGTATTTTGGGTTTACTGTCAAAAGAGCCTTAGAGAATACATCTATCTAGACCCCAGAATGACCTTTTCTTTCATTGTGTTCCATGCATAATACACTTTAATACTGGAATTGCATAGAGATTTAGCATCTAAATGTATGAACATTAAATATGTACGCCTGATGAGAAACCAAACTTATGCATTGTGACAACCATTAAATTTGTGTTGCGTTGCCTTCCTTTCTAGTCACAGCAAGCTGGAAGAGTAGGTAAAGGGATATTTACATGGCTGAGAACCAGACTTTCCTCTATTTCTACAGAAGTGTATGACAACCCAAATTTTAAGAAGATCACCATTCACTTTAGGCCTAGTTCCACATGCTTTCCCTTTTTTCCCTGGCTTTTAGACCATATTCCATCCAAATTTCATAATTAATGAGCATTCTTTTTTTCTGTAAAAAGCCTGAAATCATTCTTTTTAGATTTTCATAATGCTGCTCATCTCCTCTTCTCAATATGACACCTATCCATCAATCCATTAGATATATTTTTCTAGATCAGCATTATCCAAAATATGTAATAAAACTGTCCTGTGCAAATCAGTTCTGAGATGTGAGTTAGAAAATACTGAATTTTAGACCCTCCTCTCTTACAGAGTCATTTATACTCTATTGAAGATATATTTAATTTTCTGAGAAAATTAAGAAGAAATAAAACAAATAAATATGTTTATCAAATTTATTTAATTATAGCTTTTCCATAACACATATGAAAATCTTAGAGGAAAATATAGTGATAGGAAATACTCAATTATACCATCTTGAACAGCTGCCACTCTTGACTATTGGCCTCTTACATGAAAACTATTCAAAAGGAACATTATCATCAAGAAGATAGTATTCAGAGAAGAGCCAGTATTCTGAATTACAAAATTTTGATACTAATCAGTCAGAGATGCGTGAGCCTTACTTGAAATTCTAAGAAATTCACTATTTTGAAGTTTCAAAGGTAAAAGCAGCAAGCTTTCAAACAAATATGGTTTGAAAGCCTAAAATGAAATTGTATGCTATATGTTTGCAATATAAAAGCAGGCTCTAGAAAAAAGCCATTTTCTTTTTTGAAGGGATTCCTAGTACTTCAATAAATTCACACAACTTTTATTGTTCCCTGGGTGGTATTTTGGGTTTACTGTCAAAAGAGCCTTAGAGAATACATCTATCTAGACCCCAGAATGACCTTTTCTTTCATTGTGTTCCATGCATAATACACTTTAATACTGGAATTGCATAGAGATTTAGCATCTAAATGTATGAACATTAAATATGTACGCCTGATGAGAAACCAAACTTATGCATTGTGACAACCATTAAATTTGTGTTGCGTTGCCTTCCTTTCTAGTCACAGCAAGCTGGAAGAGTAGGTAAAGGGATATTTACATGGCTGAGAACCAGACTTTCCTCTATTTCTACAGAAGTGTATGACAACCCAAATTTTAAGAAGATCACCATTCACTTTAGGCCTAGTTCCACATGCTTTCCCTTTTTTCCCTGGCTTTTAGACCATATTCCATCCAAATTTCATAATTAATGAGCATTCTTTTTTTCTGTAAAAAGCCTGAAATCATTCTTTTTAGATTTTCATAATGCTGCTCATCTCCTCTTCTCAATATGACACCTATCCATCAATCCATTAGATATATTTTTCTAGATCAGCATTATCCAAAATATGTAATAAAACTGTCCTGTGCAAATCAGTTCTGAGATGTGAGTTAGAAAATACTGAATTTTAGACCCTCCTCTCTTACAGAGTCATTTATACTCTATTGAAGATATATTTAATTTTCTGAGAAAATTAAGAAGAAATAAAACAAATAAATATGTTTATCAAATTTATTTAATTATAGCTTTTCCATAACACATATGAAAATCTTAGAGGAAAATATAGTGATAGGAAATACTCAATTATACCATCTTGAACAGCTGCCACTCTTGACTATTGGCCTCTTACATGAAAACTATTCAAAAGGAACATTATCATCAAGAAGATAGTATTCAGAGAAGAGCCAGTATTCTGAATTACAAACTTAGAGAAAGCTTTGGTTTTAATTCCTTCATGTCCAATAAGCATAGACTGCAGTGACTCAGAGATTTTCCAACAATACATAGAATTTAATTAGGATCTTTTAATGCTTTCCTTATTTTATATAGATTAAAATAGCCAACTCTTTTGTCACCAACCTGGAGATTCTTTTCTATATCAAATAGAAGGAATTATATGAATAATGGAATATAATGAAAACTAAACAACCAATCAATTTGGAATTTTTTAATTTAAATGGCAGACTTTGAGCAAATAAGCCATGTAATACCAAATTCTACTTTTAAAATAAAAAGCACACTGAATATAGAGGAATCCATCTCCAGATAAGCAACTCACTGAAAACTGCCCCTTATAAAGATATAGCTAGTTAAAAGACTGATTTTGAATGGCAACTCTTCTCCACAAATTAGCCTCAGAGAGCTAATTACAGATTCCTGAGAAGATATGGTATATTTAGGTTATGAGACTTACATGCCAGGAAGTATATTTGACTGTAGAGAGACTGTATTGAATGCAGTCACAGTATAACAAACACACACATCTATTGTATATTTCAGACTAGTAGTTTTTATATGCTCAAAAAATGTTACCCTTTTATGTTACAGATACTCAGTTCCTACTTTGCACTTATATTGGAGTCTGGCCATGAGTTCTATTTAGATAAAAATAAAGACTACATTGAGAATCTTCTCATTCTTTAACATGTTAAACTCCTTCCCATTTCAGAAATCTTTAGGATTTTTCAGGGCTTTCCCTACTCTTTTCACAAGTTTCAGCACAGACTTTTTTTTCCAGGACAGTTTCCCTCAAATTATAAAATTAATCTTAACACTTATTTTTACTCCTTCATTGCACATTCTATTTTTCCTTTTGAAATGCTTATTGCAACTTTAATTACCTAATTATTACTATCATTATATATTTTGTGACTGGTTCATTAATCTTAGAGGAAAATATAGTGATAGGAAATACTCAATTATACCATCTTGAACAGCTGCCACTCTTGACTATTGGCCTCTTACATGAAAACTATTCAAAAGGAACATTATCATCAAGAAGATAGTATTCAGAGAAGAGCCAGTATTCTGAATTACAAACTTAGAGAAAGCTTTGGTTTTAATTCCTTCATGTCCAATAAGCATAGACTGCAGTGACTCAGAGATTTTCCAACAATACATAGAATTTAATTAGGATCTTTTAATGCTTTCCTTATTTTATATAGATTAAAATAGCCAACTCTTTTGTCACCAACCTGGAGATTCTTTTCTATATCAAATAGAAGGAATTATATGAATAATGGAATATAATGAAAACTAAACAACCAATCAATTTGGAATTTTTTAATTTAAATGGCAGACTTTGAGCAAATAAGCCATGTAATACCAAATTCTACTTTTAAAATAAAAAGCACACTGAATATAGAGGAATCCATCTCCAGATAAGCAACTCACTGAAAACTGCCCTTATAAAGATGTAGCTAGTTAAAAGACTGATTTTGAATGGCAACTCTTCTCCACAAATTAGCCTCAGAGAGCTAATTACAGATTCCTGAGAAGATATGGTATATTTAGGTTATGAGACTTACATGCCAGGAAGTATATTTGACTGTAGAGAGACTGTATTGAATGCAGTCACAGTATAACAAACACACACATCTATTGTATATTTCAGACTAGTAGTTTTTATATGCTCAAAAAATGTTACCCTTTTATGTTACAGATACTCAGTTCCTACTTTGCACTTATATTGGAGTCTGGCCATGAGTTCTATTTAGATAAAAATAAAGACTACATTGAGAATCTTCTCATTCTTTAACATGTTAAACTCCTTCCCATTTCAGAAATCTTTAGGATTTTTCAGGGCTTTCCCTACTCTTTTCACAAGTTTCAGCACAGACTTTTTTTTCCAGGACAGTTTCCCTCAAATTATAAAATTAATCTTAACACTTATTTTTACTCCTTCATTGCACATTCTATTTTTCCTTTTGAAATGCTTATTGCAACTTTAATTACCTAATTATTACTATCATTATATATTTTGTGACTGGTTCATTAATTAAAATATCTACACTAAGTTCATTGTTATTATGCCCAGTTCCTAGGCTATCTAGTACATATTAGGTAACCAAAAACTTTTTTTAAATAAATAACAGAAGGGAATAAATATATTTTTTTAGTTTTAGTCTACTTGAACATATTTAGAAAGATATTTCACTGTAATTTTTATACTTCATCATCCTCTGCTATTTAAATTTTATCTGAGTGTTCATTATCCTTCATATTCTCTTCTCAGACAGATCTTGTTAGCTGAGATACCAAGGAGAGCTCCATCTTCTTGCTACTACTAGTCAAATGAAATTATGGTCTCCATGTCCTTCATCAGAAAGGGCCAGTACAACTGCATTCTTCTTCTCTGATTTGTACAGTCTCCAAGTTAACTCTGACAGGTGTTTCTTTCTCCCTTTCCATGAGAACAGATGTACCTTAGAAGCTCTGAACTCTTTTTCCAGTTATTCTCTAGAATTTATACTTGGATAATTGCTGAGTCCAATGCAGAGAATCTGAGATCACGAAAGACTTCTAAAATAAGGATAAGTACACTATAAAGCTGGTTGTCAGTGGCTTGTATATTTAATTTTTATGCAAAAAATTGATGAGATACATGGCTTTACTGGTGTCTTTAAAGGACATAAACTGAACCATAACAGAAATCAATCCTATCAAAACATGGGCAGAAGATCTAAAAAAGACACTTTTCCAAAGAAATACAGATGGCTAAAATGTACATAAACAGATGCTCTACATCACTAATTATCAGAAAGGGGAAAATCAAAACTAAAATGAGGTGTCATCTTTCACTGGTCAGAATGTCCATCATCAAAATGTCTATAAACAATAAAAGCTAGAAAGAGTGGAGAGGAAAGGGATTCCTCTTACATTGTTTCTGGGAATGTCTATGGTACAACCACTATGCAAAACAGTATGGAGGAGGTTCCTTAGAAAACTAAAAATAGAACTACATTTAGATCCAGTATTCCAACAGAAAAACACAATTCAAAAAGGTGCATTCATTCCAATGCCCGTGCACTATTTACAATAGCCAGCACACTGAAACAATGTAAATGTCTGTTGATAGACAAATGGTAAAGAGTATGTGGTATGTATATACAATGAAATATAACTCACTCATAAAAAGGATGAAACAGTGCCATTTACAACAAAAATGATGGACCTAGAAGTTATCATACTAACTGAAGTAAGTTCAGACAAAGACAAATATCCTATAGTAACCCTCATATGTGGAATCTAATTAAAACATAATATAAATGAATTTATTTACAAAACAGAAATAGATTCACAGATTTCAAAAGCAAACTTATAGTTACCACAGGAAATATGGCAGGAAGGGATAAATTAGGAGTTTGGGATTAACATACACAACTACTATATATGAAATAGATAAACAACAAGGACCAACAGGAAATTCTACTCAGTATCTCTATATTCTATATAACCTTTGACTGAAAGGTCTCCATGTCCTTCATCAGAAAGGGCCAGTACAACTGCATTCTTCTTCTCTGATTTGTACAGTCTCCAAGTTAACTCTGACAGGTGTTTCTTTCTCCCTTTCCATGAGAACAGATGTACCTTAGAAGCTCTGAACTCTTTTTCCAGTTATTCTCTAGAATTTATACTTGGATAATTGCTGAGTCCAATGCAGAGAATCTGAGATCACGAAAGACTTCTAAAATAAGGATAAGTACACTATAAAGCTGGTTGTCAGTGGCTTGTATATTTAATTTTTATGCAAAAAATTGATGAGATACATGGCTTTACTGGTGTCTTTAAAGGACATAAACTGAACCATAACAGAAATCAATCCTATCAAAACATGGGCAGAAGATCTAAAAAAGACACTTTTCCAAAGAAATACAGATGGCTAAAATGTACATAAACAGATGCTCTACATCACTAATTATCAGAAAGGGGAAAATCAAAACTAAAATGAGGTGTCATCTTTCACTGGTCAGAATGTCCATCATCAAAATGTCTATAAACAATAAAAGCTAGAAAGAGTGGAGAGGAAAGGGATTCCTCTTACATTGTTTCTGGGAATGTCTATGGTACAACCACTATGCAAAACAGTATGGAGGAGGTTCCTTAGAAAACTAAAAATAGAACTACATTTAGATCCAGTATTCCAACAGAAAAACACAATTCAAAAAGGTGCATTCATTCCAATGCCCGTGCACTATTTACAATAGCCAGCACACTGAAACAATGTAAATGTCTGTTGATAGACAAATGGTAAAGAGTATGTGGTATGTATATACAATGAAATATAACTCACTCATAAAAAGGATGAAACAGTGCCATTTACAACAAAAATGATGGACCTAGAAGTTATCATACTAACTGAAGTAAGTTCAGACAAAGACAAATATCCTATAGTAACCCTCATATGTGGAATCTAATTAAAACATAATATAAATGAATTTATTTACAAAACAGAAATAGATTCACAGATTTCAAAAGCAAACTTATAGTTACCACAGGGGAAATATGGCAGGGAAGGGATAAATTAGGAGTTTGGGATTAACATACACACACTACTATATATGAAATAGATAAACAACAAGGACCAACAGGAAATTCTACTCAGTATCTCTATATTCTATATAACCTTTAAGGGAAAAGAAACTGAAAAAGAATGGATATATGTATATGTATAACTGAATCACTATTCTGTACACTAAAGGAACATGAAGAGGAACTAAAGAGACTTTTGATGAAGGTGAGAGAGGAGAGTGAATAAGCTGGCCTAAAACTCAACATTCAAAATACAAAGATTATGGCACCTGCTCTCATCATTTCATGGCAAATAGATGGGCAAACAAGGGAAAGAGGGACAGAGTTTATTTTCTCAGCTCTAAAATCACTGCAGACGGTGACTGAAGCCATGAAATTAAAAGACACTTACCCTTACTTGAAAGAAAAACTATGATAAACCTAGACAGCATATTCAAAGGCAGAGACATCACTTGACTGACAAAGGTCCATAAGTTTGGGGCTTACCTAGTGGTCCAGTGGGTAAAGAGTCCACGTTGCAGTGCAGGGGGCACCGGTTTGGTCCCTGTCCCAGGAAGATCCCATGTGCTGCAGGGTGGCTGAACCGGTGTCTAATTAGGAGCCAGCACTCTGGAGCGCATGCGCCCAGAGCCAGTGTTCTGCAATGAGAGAGGCCACTGCAATGGGAAGCCCACACAAGCCAGAGAATTAAGATGGATGAAAATAAATAAATAAATAAAACAATATAAGACGCCAAATTAAAACAAAAAAAAAAGTCTGTAAATTCAATGCTATGGTTTTCCCAGCAGTCATGTATGGATGTGACAGTTGGACCATAAAGAAGGATGAGCACCGAAGAATTGATGTATTCGAGCTCTGGTGTTGGAGAAGGGTCTTGAGAGTCCTTTGGACTACAAGGAGATCAAACCAGTTATTTTTAAAGGAAATCAACCCTGAGTGTTTATTGGAAGGACTGATGCTGAAGCTAAACTCCAATACTTTGACCACCTGATGTGAAGTGATGACTCATTGGAAAAGAGTCTGACATTGGAAAAGGTGGAAGGCAAAAGGAGAAGAGGATGACAGAGGACAATATAGTTAGATGGCATCATTGAGTCAATGGACATGAGTTTGAATGAGTTCTGGGAGATGGTGAAGGACAGGGAAGCCTGATGTACTGTAATCCATGGGGTCGCAAAGAGTCAGACATGACTGTGCAGCTGAATTGAGTTGAACTGATTCTGTACACCTAAAAATAGCACATTGTAGATCAATTATAAGGCAATAAGATTTAAAATAATATAAAAAAAGAAATAAGACAGTAATAATTCTAAAAGCTTATCAGGTAATACAACTAACCAGGGTATGAGGGGTATTGTTGATGGTCACTAGTTCGTGTCTGACACTTTATGGTCCAACTCTCAGATCCAGATGTGACTACTGGAAAAACCATACCTTTGACTATACGGACCTTTGTTGGCAAAATGACATCTCTTCATTTTAATATGCTGTCTAGGTTCAAAGGGTATACACTTATGTAATTGGCAAAGTCACCATTTTAGCAAAAAATATGAAATTAAGCACAAAACTGATATATGACAGACATAAACGAATAGAAAATAACTCACAGTTCATAAATAAAATCATACATTCATGGCCAATTGGTTTTTCAATAAGAGTACCAAGTCCATTCAGTGGGAAAATAGTCTCTTCAACTAATGGTGTTAGTAAAACTGGATTTCCAAATGTAAAAGAATGAAATTGAATTCCTACCTTATGCCATATGAGAGAATTAACTCATAATTGCTTAGTGACCTAAATGGAAGCGCTAAATCCATAAAAGTATTAGAATAAAACATAAAGGTTAATTTTCAAATACTTTGGTTTGACAACAGAGTTTTAGCTATGACACTAAATGTATGAGAAACAAGGAAAAAATAGATAAACTGAACTCCACCAAAGTTTAGAATAATTTTGTGCATCAAAAGACATTATCACGAAAGTAAAAGGACAGCTTCCGAGAGAGCATCAAGAGAAAATGTTTGCAAATTATGTAACTGATAAGAATTTAGAACCTAGGATTGTAAAGAACTTATAAAAGTCAACTCAGTGAAAAACTGGGTAAATGATTTTAATAGATCAATGAAGATACACAAATGACCTAAAGCACAAGATAAGATGTTGAACATTATTAGTCATGAGGAAAATTCAAACTAAAATCACAAGATGATACTATTTCAAAAGCACAAGTATGGTTGCTATTTTGCCTAGTCATTCAGTTGTCTCAGTCTCTGTGACTCTCTGGACTGTAGCCCACCAGGCTCCTCCATCCATGGCATTTTTCATGCAAGAATAGTGGAATGCATTGCCACTTCCTTTCTCCAAGGGACCTTCCTAAACCAGAGATCAAACCTGTGTGTCCTGGATCTCCTGCATTGCAGGCAGATTCCTTACTTGTTGAGTCATCAGGGAAGCCCCATAAGTATGGCTATAATCAAAAAATGGAAAAGAACAAGTTCTGACTGTGATGTGGAGAATGTAGAACCCTTCTATTAAGACATTGCTGGTGTAGTCAGTGTGGATGGTTCTTTGAAATGTTATACACATAATTAGCACATGATCCTGTAACTCTATTCCTATATACATATCCAAAGGAATTGGAAAGAGGGACTGAAAGAGGTATTTCTATATCAGTGTTTATTTCAGCATTATTCACAACAGTTAAAAGGTAGAAACAACCTAAGTATTCATCAACAGATGAATGGGTAAACAAAATATGAATATCTAAACAACAGTGTATTATTCATCCTAAAATCAAATGACATCTATTATACTACAATAAACCTTAAAAACACAGGTGAAAGAAACTGGAGACAGAATGACAAATATTCTATGATTCCCATATAGAACAGGAAAATTCAAAGAGACAAAATGTAGATTTGTGGTTACCAAGGACTGGGTTGCTGAAGCACTGGGGAGTTATTAACGGTTCTTCATAACCCAAACATAATCTGAATGATTATGATTTCTGAATGATCTGAAAATTGTTCTTTGGGATGATGAAAAATTTTGGGAATACTGATGATAGTTACCCAATGCTATTAATATAATAAATGCCAATGATTTTTTGACTAAAAAATAACTAAAAAGGAAATGTTATGTTAACCATATATTACTATAGCTTATTTAAACTAATATAATTAACACAGCTTGTTTTTTACTAAGATTATGCATAAATTGTAAAAATTCTACTGAAAAACAGCGAAAGACCTATTCCTTGCTCTTTCTTTCTAGGTAAAATGCTAAATATTACGATGCATACAATATGAAAAGTATGTTAAACTTAGGAAAACCCTCAAAAGCTGAGTACAAGATCGAATGCTATTTAGAATATGAAATGCATCATAACAAATTATAACTTGTAAAAAACTGACAAATATCACAAAAATCTACACATGTAACATTTGCATTGACTGTTTGATATGTACACCTCTATGCCTCTCCCATTTCTTTTTGCTCTTTATTTTTTGACTGTCTGTTAGTAGGACAATGATTTGCAAACCATTTTCTATGGAAGATCAGCAAGATGATTGTTTCCTGCAGTCTTTCTGTATTGGAAAGTTCAGCTGCATGGTAAGAGTTTTCATTTATCATAAGCTTCTATATCATTTCAGAGACTCTCTTTTTTTTCTACTAATTGTAGTTTACTTTTGCTATCCTCCACAGAACCCTCCTGTTTCACAGGAGTAAATGTATGTCCTGAGGGCCATGTTCATTATTCCAAGGGGCTTAATTTGTATCTCACATTAATTTCTGAATTTCCTTAGTAAAACCTGTGTTTTTTCTACCACATATTCCCTGTGTACTTCAGTCTGTCAGAGATTTGAGGATCTCAAAGAAAGAAAGATTCCATAAAAATGTTGAATTAAAAAAATGTTGAATAAAGTTCAAAATGAAACTACGCAGGATTCTGTGGGGCTCCTCGGGAACCAAACCTTTCAAACACTTGCGAATCATGGAAGAGATGGAATTGAGACCAAGGAGGAATAGCCAGGGAACAATGGTGTAGCTTTGGCCAGGGTCCTGGCTCTGCTCCAAGGGATGCACTTAACAGTATCATTAAGCTTTTCTGTAGAACTAATATCCCCACCCAATGGAAGATGTTTTAGAGAGAAAATCATAGTTTGATATCTTCACAGCTCATCAGGAGACCACATGAGACCAGATTAAATGAGCGCAAGACCTGGGCATACTCTGATCCTTATCAGTAACATGACTCTTTAACTATTCCTATAAAGCTCTTCACAAAATCCTCCTGGATTAGGATACACAACTTTTCAGGACACAAGCTCACTGTGTGCCCCTGTGCCTGGCAAAGCACTAAAGTTACTCTTCTCTACTTTACCCTAAACTCTGCCTCTGAGATTCTATTCAGCATCAATGCACAGAGGCTGAGCTTTTGAAATCAAAAAGTAACCATGCAAAGCACTTAGCCAAGAATTTTTTTTAAACTTCAGTCATGGAAGATTCTCCCTCACAATGTTTCCATATCTGTATACCATTTTTACTGTTATTCATGTACTATTTATTTTCTAGTTTTTTATTACTTAGTCATTCATGTTAGCCTAGCTTGATACAGTTCCATTCATAAAATCACAGATTTGAATTTCAGTTCATATACATTTCCCTCCACCAATGAATGTTAAAATACACTTACAGCTCAAAAAAGAAAATAAATAAATAAAGAGTCCTACTGGGTCAAGCTAAAATTGTCTGACGTTCTGTGTGCCATTATAGTAGATGATGAAACAAAGTAAGTTATAGTGATTGGAGAGGAACCATTATTATTGGGGAAGTTATTGATATTGGAATAAGAAATCCCAGTGGTGAAAATTACATGGAAATCTAGTTATCTTCTGAGGCCAAAGTAATTATCCTTCTTATTAAAGTGAAGTGGTGAAAACAGCTGTGCCTGCATTTATGTTTTTTTTTTTTTTCTTCTCTATAAGTACTTTAATTTTTTTTAGACAAGAATAATACTGTTCATTAGATTATAGCAATGTTTAGTGCACTCAGAAATCATTTAAATCAAGTAAAAAAATAAAGAGCGAAATTAAGTAATAAAGAAAGCAAGTGAGGGAGCCAGGCTCAGGGTTAATGAAGGGAAGAGAAAATATTTTGTTTTGGTCACTTCCTGCATGAATCCACAAAAAGTTTACCTCTCATTTCACTAGTCAGTCTCTACAGGTGCAAACAACCATCTCCTACTTCTTACACTTTATTTATTACCTTTTTCTCCTACAGTCCATAAACTTCTGGGGGCACAGAAGTGGTCTTAATTTCATAGGTACCTCTGTGTATATAGAAACAACAACTGCTCCCCTGTAACTGTCAAAGCGTCGTCATAGGAAAATACAGAGCCAATATAATCAACACTGTGATTCATTATATATAAATCCACAATCTTAACTTTCAATCGAAATCTAACAATTATTAAGTCTTCCCAATTACTTGTTTAGGAAAACCATAAAGGTCAGACAAAACACATCTGCAGTTCCAATTTGTCCCTTCAGCCTCCAGCTTATAAATTATGGTTTAACTACATCTCAACAAAATTTGTAGGGATTTTATTAACATAGCAGATTTCTCTGGTGGTTCAGTTGGTTGTGCCTGCAATGCGACCTGGATTCAATCCCTGGGTCAGGAAGATCCCCTGGAGAAGGAAATGGCAACTGACTCCAGCATCTTGCCTGGGAAATCGCATGCAGGGAGGACACTAGCGGGCTAGAGGCCAGAGGGTCACAAAGAGTTTAACCAAACTAAGCAACTAACACTTTCACTTTTAACATAGCAATGGTTCTAGATAGATTTGTGATTATTGTACAAAATATTAATACATTGAAAAATGTATTTTAAAAGCCAGGAGATGATTACTTCCAAGAATTATATTATACTGGTGTTAGATGCAAAACTCTTGCATACAGGGACTAGTGACTTGTATGTTGAACATGATACATTCTGACTCTCCCTTTCTCCCTCACTCTTCCAAAAAAGTTAATTATACACCTTAATTCATGCCACTGACTGTTTAGACAATTACTTAGTATATTTTACCTTTTCCCCACTACAACTCCCTACCTCCCTAAAATAGTAAACCAGTCTATTGTATTTGATGTATATATTTATTTGCTCTGTATTATTGGATTGTCTTCTTATCTTTTTAACTTTCAAGGGGAGAATGATTTTGTTCTATAGGGCCATTTATTTTTATTTTCCTACTAAGCATGTTTTCAGCACGTGTTATCACCTATTGTCTAGTGTATCTGTGTAACACTCCAGAGGGTGCTCTCACCAAATACACCTATTCATATGGAAGCTACAGGTGTCCACACAGTCTCCAATTTGCTGACACCATAAGCAACACTACGATAAACAACTTGTGCATGTTCCCTTGTGCATTTATGCTAGACTTTCTTTGATCTGTAGGTCCAGAGCTGAGATTGCCATTTTCCAGGGTATATGAATGGGCTTCCCTGGTGACTCAGTGGCAAAGAGTCTGCCTGCCAATGCAGAACATGCAGGTTTGATCCTTGGGTAAGGAGAACCCCCTGGAGAAGAAAATGACAATCTGCTCCAGTATTCTAGCCTGGAAAATCCATAGACAGAGGAGCCTAGGGGGCTCCAGTCCATGGGATCACAAAGAGTCGGACACAACTGAGTGACTAAACAACACCAATCCATAGCTTGTTTTGTCAATGTTGTAATTTATTGAGTATAGACAGCTTTATCATTAGTAACTCAAGATTTATTCATTATGTCATTCTTATCTCAGATACCTCTAATTATGATTTTCTATTTATCAGAGAGATGTGCCTTAAAATGACTTATCTTTATCAACTCTTTTCTGCAGTCTATCTGTTGTTTTACAACTTTTGGGGCACTGTACTAATGTACACATATTTATGCCTGATATATTATCATTCTATATTATTCCTTTTTAGTGATTAATGAATTGTTAACATCATTCCTTCACAGAAATGAAATCATTGCTTTGCACATAATAAACATTCAGCAATATTTTAATTTCAGTTATCACTGAATCAGATAATGTATCCAATTTTTAAGAGGGGCAAAAAGGAAATTGAGGCCTATAAATGACTTAGAATTATCAACAGGATATCATTCTGCTCTTGAAATTTCTTTGAAATTGAATGTCCCCAATGGTTCCAAAGCCAATTTATTTTGAGGTTTAACCTAAGATATTTCTGAGTCTATAAAACTAGGGTTAGAATCCAGATATACTTCAGTTTGAAAAGGAAAGAAAAAGAGAAAGGGAATGTGAGCATGAGAGAAACTTGGAGTCATACACACGACTAAGATAGACCAAAGACTGAGAATATCAGAGATGGAAGGATCAAGAAGAGAGATTGAAAGAGATAAAAACAGACAGAGAATATCTTCATTCTTTGACCAATTATTATGTGTCAGTCACTGTCATTTTCACATGTTATTTTGTTAATATACACAAACATGCTTCATAGAGCCATTGCTAACAAACAAGAACAACTTCTAACAGACAACATACCTCAGATATTTATGGTTTAACTCTTCACAGTCAACTTGATCCAGAATGAGGACATGAGTTTTCATACACCATAAGCAGGTCTATTTTTAGCCAATTTTAGAAAAATGTTTTACTATATTTCTAGCAGAAATAATGCACCCAAGATTTATGTTATTTGCTGACACATTTCTCTCATATTTCTACTCTCATAGTTTCCAAGCCTTATTATAAAACCATTTCCAAATGCATAACTAATAGCTGCATGCACTTAGGAGAAAAATCATACATATTGGTAACAAAAGCATATTTTTAACAATGTGCAGTTATAAAAACTATGCTATCATAGATGCCAAAAATATAAAGAGTGAAAAAAATTCAGTCTATTTATATTGTGTACTATAACTTTTACACTTTGGTCTCCAGGTTCTTAACTAGGAATCTATGGAAATTTACAGTTTTCCAATGACATCTGTTTTTACCTGAGCATCTCATTAAAATCATCTTACATAGGTTTTATATTACTTCAACTGGGAAAGTCATAAATAATAAGTGGATAATAATGCACTATTTTTAGGGGTTTATAAATGCATACATTATTTACAAATGCTGTGTATGTATATGTATATGTATAACAGTGAGGGCCTTAATTAAGGAGTAAGGTCTGTTTTGATTAGTGACATATTGGGACCACTGATTTTTGTTAGTATGATATATTTAAAGCTTCAAAGAAGCTAAGTTCAAAAATCATTAAAAATCATTTAATCATTAATACTTTTGAACTCATCTGTTGTAGATCAATCCATGAGTGCCTTGCAAAGAGACAAAGTTCAGTACTTTGGCAGCCAATATTCATGATTGAATAAAATATTACTAAAACTTATTCTCAAAATAGGGATTTTATCACAATTACATAATAAATAGGCTTTACATGTATTTGATTTGGGATATACAATTACTTAAATTGTAATTATTTACTGCTTAAAAATAAATTCACATTAAAAGACAAAATCATATGCCTTGGTTCATAAACAACTATCCAACAGTTTATGAATGTGGCATAATTTTTAAAATTGTCATCTGGAGATAAAAAATTAAACCTCTTCAAAATGGTTAAGTGTCCTGGTCACTTAAAAGAAATTGGTCTGAAGGAATATTCAGTATAAGTTTTGCAGTTTTATTTCTTGAAATTGTGACTAATTTTTACACACAGGAAAATTAGGTATTTCAGGAATCAATAACATTTGTAACATTTATGGAAATATAAAATCACATGAGATATGCATGTGTGCTTAGTTGCTCAGTCACCTCTGACTCTTTGGGACGCCATGAACTCTAGCCCACCAGGCTCCTCTGTTCATGGAATTTTTCAGGCAAGAATACTGGAGTGGGTTTCCATCTTCTCCTCCAGGGGATCATCCCTATCCAGGAATTGAACCTCCATCTTCTATGTCTCCTGCATTGGTAGGAAGATTCTTTACCACTGTGCCATCTGGGAAGTCCTGTAGCACAAGACTTGACTCATTATTTTTAAAGTTCTAAAGCTGTCTCCTCTTATATGTAAGTACATCTTTATAGCTGTTCCTGTTAATCAATAAGTGCATCATGAAAGTAAATTTTGTTGTCTGTTTCCACTTCTGAAGAAGAGTTGCAGAAACATCAAATTCAAAACAGTTAAAGTAATCTGTTATGGTTCTTTACAATAAATTATAAATAAAGTGACCTTGATTGTTGTTCAGTTACTAAGTCATGTCTGACTCTTTGAAATTCCATGAACTGCAGCATATCCAGCTTTCCTGTCCTTCACTATCTCCCTGAATTGTCCTTCACTATCTCATACTTGTGTCCATTGATTCAGTGATGCCATCCAACCATCTCATTCTCTGTCACCTCCTTATCCCCCTGCCCTCAATATTTCCCAGCATCAGAGTCTTTCCCAATAATTCAATTCTCTGCATCAGGTAGCCAAAGTATTAGAGCTTCAGATTCAGCATCAGTACTTCCAATGAATATTCAGGGTTGATTTCCTTTAGGATTGATTGGTTTGAATTTCTTGCTATTCAAGGAACTCTCAAGAGACTTCTCTGCACCAAAATTTGTAAGCGTCAATTCTTCAACACACAATCCTCTTTATGGATCAACTCTTACATCCACACATGACTACTGGAAAAACCATAGCTATGACTATATGGACCTTTGTTAGCAAAGTGATATCTCTGCTTTATAATAGCTTTTTTCCCCAAGGAGCAAGTGTTTTTTTATTGTTGTTTGTGTTTTTTTTTTTTTTAATTTCATGGCTGCACTCACCATCTACAGTGATTTTGGAGTCCAACAAAATAAAATCTGTCAGTTTCCAGGTTTTTTAATCTAAAGTGATGGGACTGGATGTGATGACCTTGGTTTTTTGAATGTAGACTTTCAAGCCAGCTTCTTTTACTCTCCTCCTTCACCCTCAACAATTTCTCTTCAATTTCCACCATTAAAGTAGTATCATCTGCACATCTGAAATTATGACTATTTTTCCTAGCAATCTTGATTCTAGCTTTGATTCATCCAGCCTATACAACTTTGACGTAATCCTTTCAAATTTTTAAGCAGTTCATTGTTCCCTGTCTGGTCCTACCTGTTGCTTCTTGACCAGCATGCAAGTTGCTGAGGAGACAGGTAAGGTGGTCTGGTATTCTAATAACTTCAAGAATTTCCAGTTTGTTGTGATCCATACAGTCCAAGGCCTAGCATAGTCACTGCAGCAGTATCAGATATTTTTTTGGAATTTCTTTGATTTTTCTACAGTCCTAAAGATGACAGCAATTTGATCTCTTGTTTGTTTGCCTTTTCTAAAATATTTATTTATTTACTTGGTTTCACTGGGTCTTAGTTGCAAGCATGTGGGATTATTTTTAGTTGCACGTGGGCCCTAGTTCCCTGACCAGGGATTGAACCCAGGCCTCCAGCATTGGGAACATGGATCTTAGCCACTGGACCACCAGAGAAGTCCCTGTTTACCTTTTCTAAATCTTGGTTGTACATCTAAAAGCTTTTGGTTCATGTACTGCTGAAGCCTAGCTGAAGGATTTTGAGCATAAACTTACTAGCATGTGAAATGAATGCTACTTCATAGTAGTTTGAAGATACTTTGGCATTGCCTCCTTTTAGCACTGGAACAAAAACTGATGGTGACTAGTTACCAGTTCTGTGGTGACTACTGTGTTTTCCAAATTTGCTGACATTGAATGCAGCACTTTAACAGCATAATCTTTTAGGATTTTAAATAGCTTAGACATAATTCCATCACCTCTACTAGCTTTGTTCTTTGTAATTCTTCCTAAGGCACACTTGACTTCATAGTCCAGGATGTCTGGTTCTGTGAGAGTGACCACCTTCTCATGATTATCTTGCTCATTAAGACTACTTTTTATAGTTTAGTGCTTTCTTCCCACCTTTTATTAATCCCTTCTGCTCTGTTAGGTCCTTGCCATTTCTGTCCTTTATTATGCCTATTTTGGCATCAAATGTTCCCTTGGTATCCCCAGCTTTCTTTAGGAGATCCCTAGTCCTTCCCATTCTATTCTTTTCCTGTCTTTATTTGCATTGCTCACTTAAGAAGGCTTTCTCTCCTTGCTATTTTCTGGAACTCTGCTTTAAGTTAGGTTGTCTTTCATGTTCTCCTCTGCCTTTTGCATCTCTTCTTTCCTCAACTATGTGTAAGGCCTCCTCAGACAACCACTTTGCCTTCTTAGATTTCTTTGTCTTGGGGATGGTTTTAGTCACTACTTCCTGCACTGTATTCACCAGATCTAATCCCATGAATTTGTTTATCACCTCCACTGTATAATCATCAGAGATATGACTTAGTTCATGCCTGAATGACCCAGTGATTTTCCCTACTGTCTTCAATTTAAGCCTAAATTGTGCAATGTGGAGCTGATGATCTGAGCCACAGTCAGTTCCAGGTCTTGTTTTTGCTGACTATATACAGCTTTTCCATCTTTAGCTGCAAAGAATATAATCAATTTGATATCAGTATTGACCATCTGGTGATATCCATGTGTAGACTTATCTCTTGTGTTCTTGGAAAAGGCTGATGTTACGCTCAATGTGTTTTATTGGCAAAACTCTGTCAAACTGACCTTATAATTTGTTATCCAAAGTGGAAGTGAGAGTACCTATTATAAGTATTACTTGTAATAATTACACTGGAACACAAACTGAAACTGTCCCAGACACTGGCATATAAGATTACCTTAACTACAGTAAGCTTTGATTTCTTGAAACTTGTTACGGTTTTCCAGGGGAGAAGAAGTATCCATATATGAAGTTTTGAGAAATTTTCTACAGAAAAGCTTCAGGATGGCAAGCTGGCTGCATGTAAAGAGTCACTTAACAGCACAGTGCTTGCCTGTGTGATTAAGCACCAGACTGACTGAAAGGCCATGTTGGAACTTTACAGGAATGCATGCCATGCCCAGTTTTCAGGGGAAGAGGCAATGCTAAAAGGTGTGACATACTTTCTGATTGTTATGAGAATGTGTTTTACTAGTTTAATACTTTATTTTTCCTTCTGCTTCATTGGTTTGTGACAAAAAAAATTCATATGAAAATATGCCAATATCTTTTCTACATTATCTATATTAAAAGACTTCAAAACAAGCCTAGATGATGCATTAAAACATCTGTTTCCACTTTATCAATAGGAAAGCTGAGATACTGAGAGTTTTAAAAACTTCCTCAGTTGTATCACATAACAATTGATAGGGTTGGGATCTAGACTCAAGCCAGTCTGGTTGGGAATCTCATATATTTCACCAGCATGCTTCTGTTCCCTTAGGTAGTGCTTGATATACTTGAAACTCTTGGCTATCAGTGCCAAGATTTATTTATACAATATATTTAAAAATATAATTTGAATATTATATAACTACATGTAATTTATATGTCAACTCACTTTAAAACTAACAAAACCCTATGATCAGAAAAAAAGAGAAAAGAAATACTGAAGTGTGAATAAGACTAGAAAGTCAGAGTTCACCTAGAGGTCTTAAAATCATCTAAATTTTTAAATTCATATTGATTAAAAGAATCACTTTGTTTATATCTGTAACCATGATAATTAGGATATGATTGACATGAAAAGATGATCAACATTACTGATTATTAGAGAAATGCAAATCAAAACTACAATAAGGTCTCACTTCACATAGGTCAGAATGATCATCACTACCAAAAAACTCTACAAACAGTAAATGCTGGAGAGGATGTGTGGAAAAAGGAACCTGCATGTACTGTTGGTGGGAATGTAAACTGATACAGTCACTATTAACAACAGTATAGGACTTCCTTAAAAATCTAGAAATAAAAGTACCATATGACCCAGCAATCCCACTACTGGGCATATACCCTGAGAAAAACACAATTCAAAAGACACATTTACCCCAGTGTTTATTGCAGCACTATTTACAATAGTTAGGATGTGGAAGTAACCTGGATGTCCATCGACAGATGAACAAAGAAGTAGAGACACATATATGCAGTGAAATATTCCTCAACAATTTGAGTCAGTTCTAGTGAGGAGGGTGAGCCTAGAGCCTGTTATATAGAGTGAAGTCAGAAGGAGAAAAATGTCATATATTAACACATACATATGGAATCTAAAAAAATATTACTGATGAATCAACTTGCAGAGAATGAATGGAGATGCAGATGCAGAGAACAGACTTTTAGACACAGTGAGGGGAGAGGGTAGGATAAACTGAAAAAGTAGCACTGACATATATGTACTATCATGTGTCAAATTGATAGCCAGTGTGAAGTTGCTATATATTAATGCTACAGGGAGCCCACCCTGGTGCTCTGTGACAACTTAGAGTAGTGGGATGAGAGAGAGAAGAAAGGCTCAAGAGGAGGGATATATATATATATATACATATATACATATATATGTATATATATACATATTTAAGGTTAGTCTGGCAGAAATCTACAGAACATTCTAAAGCATTTATCCTCCAGTTAAAAAAAAAATCCCATGTTTGGCATTTTATGATGCTTCACCTGTAACTGTAAAATGAGTGACTCAATAATTTGTAGATAAATATGTAAGCTTCTTTCTTATCCTTTACTTCAATTACTATCCATAAAAGGCAGGAGAGATAAGAAAAAGTGACTGCTCAACAAGCCATAGGTACATTTTCGTTGGGAATAGCAAAGTGAAATGGGCTTTCCTTGTGGCTCAGTGGTAAAGTATGTGCCTACCAGTGCAGGAAATTTGGGTTAGATCCTGATTCAGGATGAGTCCCTGGAGAAAGAAATTGCCACCCACTCAAGTACTCTTGTCTGGGAAATTCCAGGGACAGTGGAGTCTGGCATGCTACAGTCCATGGAATCACAAAGAACTGGACATGACTTAGCAATTGAACAATTTATTGAGACATCAGGGGAAGGGCCTGGTAAAAGCCCTGCCTTGAGCTATGCAGTCAGTTCTTAGACTGCTTTTAACTAGTGGTCTGATCTTAAAATCTGACTTGAAAATATATGATGTCCCATAAAGTTTTACAATTTTAAGTCCATGTTTTCATTCCTAGACTAGTGTTTTGTCATTTCTATACATTAATAAGAACCCTGTCAAGGTAAGGAGGGTTAAGGTCTTAAAGCTTCTCAAGCTATTTTGTCTTTTTCAATTATTTCTTCAGTCTACTTTTAGAACATTTCATCAAATTATTGCCCCCAATGGTTGTGATGATCCTTAATTACTATGAATTGAAGGGAGTATCTAACAATATTTTTAAATTTCTGCATTAAAATATTTTATAAAGAAAGATGTGCATTTAGCAGAAAAGTACAAAAGACGTTAGTACTTAAGAGGATTTGTTTATGGGCAAATGTCATTAGTGCTATATTTCAATGTTGGCGATTGAGAGAGGTTGATCTGGCTATTGGGTTATTACCTCCATGGTTTAAGGCTATCTCAATTAGCAGACTATGGTTCAAATATAACACACTAATAGAATGATTAGATTTTTCCAACTCATATATTAGCTCTTAAGAAGTAACTAAAAGCCCAGGGGAAAAAATCTAATTCACTGAAGAGCTCCAATCAAACACTTACAATGTGGTCAATTATCAAAATCAAAGCATTCCTTACCAGAGACAAAGGAGGAAATTTCTCTATCTCATACTATTTTGCATGTTGTAACAACAAGTGTATATTATTTTTAGCAAATTAGAAATGAAGTGGATTAAATACAGAAAAAAATGTTTTTAGATTGTAGCTAAATTATGACTGGTGGATGAAAATTAACTCCTCAGTTGATTATCTCATGCAACACTTAATAAGGTAGATTCTCATAAAAACTCCAACTTATAGAAGAGTTAAGCAAATCACAGTTTGTATGTAGATACCGCATCTGGTACCTATTTGCATAACTGAGATGTAGGGGATTTTCCTGAAATACCATGGTTGAGTTCAGAGTTTCCAAGTTTTAATTTCCTAAATTATCAGCAATTCCAGGGACAGTGGAGTCTGGCATGCTACAGTCCATGGAATCACAAAGAACTGGACATGACTTAGCAATTGAACAATTTATTGAGACATCAGGGGAAGGGCCTGGTAAAAGCCCTGCCTTGAGCTATGCAGTCAGTTCTTAGACTGCTTTTAACTAGTGGTCTGATCTTAAAATCTGACTTGAAAATATATGATGTCCCATAAAGTTTTACAATTTTAAGTCCATGTTTTCATTCCTAGACTAGTGTTTTGTCATTTCTATACATTAATAAGAACCCTGTCAAGGTAAGGAGGGTTAAGGTCTTAAAGCTTCTCAAGCTATTTTGTCTTTTTCAATTATTTCTTCAGTCTACTTTTAGAACATTTCATCAAATTATTGCCCCCAATGGTTGTGATGATCCTTAATTACTATGAATTGAAGGGAGTATCTAACAATATTTTTAAATTTCTGCATTAAAATATTTTATAAAGAAAGATGTGCATTTAGCAGAAAAGTACAAAAGACGTTAGTACTTAAGAGGATTTGTTTATGGGCAAATGTCATTAGTGCTATATTTCAATGTTGGCGATTGAGAGAGGTTGATCTGGCTATTGGGTTATTACCTCCATGGTTTAAGGCTATCTCAATTAGCAGACTATGGTTCAAATATAACACACTAATAGAATGATTAGATTTTTCCAACTCATATATTAGCTCTTAAGAATTAACTAAAAAGCCCAGGGAATAAATCTAATTCACTGAAGAGCTCCAATCAAACACTTACAATGTGGTCAATTATCAAAATCAAAGCATTCCTTACCAGAGACAAAGGAGGAAATTTCTCTATCTCATACTATTTTGCATGTTGTAACAACAAGTGTATATTATTTTTAGCAAATTAGAAATGAAGTGGATTAAATACAGAAAAAAATGTTTTTAGATTGTAGCTAAATTATGACTGGTGGATGAAAATTAACTCCTCAGTTGATTATCTCATGCAACACTTAATAAGGTAGATTCTCATAAAAACTCCAACTTATAGAAGAGTTAAGCAAATCACAGTTTGTATGTAGATACCGCATCTGGTACCTATTTGCATAACTGAGATGTAGGGGATTTTCCTGAAATACCATGGTTGAGTTCAGAGTTTCCAAGTTTTAATTTCCTAAATTATCAGCAATTGGTACTCCAAAAACTTTAATTCCATTTACACAGCCATGATCAAAGACCACTTGCCTGTATTTTTTACAACATGCTTCAGTGGTCTTTTTAATTAACCAAACTGAAAAGTGAAAGCAATACCTAATTCTTCAAAGTCTTATTGCATTTACTTTATTCTTAGTAAGGCTGAATATTCTTTCAGATGTTTGTTGCCCATTTATAACTTATTAATGAAGAAAAATTTCAAGAGAAGAAACAAATAATCAAAGGTACAGGCAGAATTGATTTCTTTTCTAATCCTGGAAAGAAATTTCACTTGTGGGATTGTATTCTTGATAAATTAATAGGGTAAAACATCATAACTGACCCCATGAGTTGTATTGCTGAAACTAGTACTGAAATATTTCAGCGATTATTACTGACTGTGTGTACTTCATGTGATTTGAAGAAAAAATAACTTTATATAACTTTATTATTTGAATTCAAATGTATAGATATTATTCCTGAAAAGAAAAGATCTTCTCAATAGATGCAGAAAAAGTAAATCACAAAATTCAAAACAATTTCATGTTAAAAACTCCCAGCGCATTAGCTGTAGAAGGGATTTACTTCAACATAACAGAGGCTACATACAACATCACGCTCAATAGCAAAAGACTTCAAGCTTTTCCTCTAAGATCAGGAACAAGTAAGGATACCTATTCTTGTTCTTTCTATTCATTATAGCACTAGAACTATAGCAGTTATTCAGGAAAAAGAAATAACAGTTATTCAGGAAAAAGAAATAACAAATCAAAAAGGAAGAAGTAAAATTATCTATAGTTGCATATAACATGACCTTCTATATATAAAACCCTTTACAAAACTAATACAATAAACAAGGTTTTAAAAGTTGCAAGATGTAAAAAAAACAAAAACAAACAAAAAAAACACATAAATTTGGGCTTCCCTGGTGGGCCAGCAGGTAAGGACACCACTTTGCAGTACAAGGGGCACAAGTTCGATCCCTGGCTTGGGAAGAACCCATGTGCTGTGGAGCGGTTGGGCCCATGTGTCCAACTACGGAGCTGGAGCTCTGGAGCACATGTGTTCAGAGCTAGTGCTCTGCGACGAGAAAGGCCACTGCAATAGGAGGCCCACACAGGCCAAAGAAGAAAGATGGAAAGCAGAAAAACCTTTTAAATTCTTCAATTAACCAAACTGAAAAGTGAAAGCAATACCTAATTCTTCAAAGTCTTATTGCATTTACTTTATTCTTAGTAAGGCTGAATATTCTTTCAGATGTTTGTTGCCCATTTATAACTTATTAATGAAGAAAAATTTCAAGAGAAGAAACAAATAATCAAAGGTACAGGCAGAATTGATTTCTTTTCTAATCCTGGAAAGAAATTTCACTTGTGGGATTGTATTCTTGATAAATTAATAGGGTAAAACATCATAACTGACCCCATGAGTTGTATTGCTGAAACTAGTACTGAAATATTTCAGCGATTATTACTGACTGTGTGTACTTCATGTGATTTGAAGAAAAAATAACTTTATATAACTTTATTATTTGAATTCAAATGTATAGATATTATTCCTGAAAAGAAAAGATCTTCTCAATAGATGCAGAAAAAGTAAATCACAAAATTCAAAACAATTTCATGTTAAAAACTCCCAGCGCATTAGCTGTAAAAGGGGATTTACTTCAACATAACAGAGGCTACATACAACATCACGCTCAATAGCAAAAGACTTCAAGCTTTTCCTCTAAGATCAGGAACAAGTAAGGATACCTATTCTTGTTCTTTCTATTCATTATAGCACTAGAACTATAGCAGTTATTCAGGAAAAAGAAATAACAGTTATTCAGGAAAAAGAAATAACAAATCAAAAAGGAAGAAGTAAAATTATCTATAGTTGCATATAACATGACCTTCTATATATAAAACCCTTTACAAAACTAATACAATAAACAAGGTTTTAAAAGTTGCAAGATGTAAAAAAAACAAAAACAAACAAAAAAAACACATAAATTTGGGCTTCCCTGGTGGGCCAGCAGGTAAGGACACCACTTTGCAGTACAAGGGGCACAAGTTCGATCCCTGGCTTGGGAAGAACCCATGTGCTGTGGAGCGGTTGGGCCCATGTGTCCAACTACGGAGCTGGAGCTCTGGAGCACATGTGTTCAGAGCTAGTGCTCTGCGACGAGAAAGGCCACTGCAATAGGAGGCCCACACAGGCCAAAGAAGAAAGATGGATGAAAATAAATAAACAAAAGACCAATAGAAGTGGCCAAAAGCCCAAAAAACCCAATCAGTGTTTCTATATACTAAGAACAAACTATCTACAGAGTAAATTTTAAAAAATCTGTTGACAATAGCATCAAAAATAATAAATAAATAAACTTAACTAAGAATATAAAAGACTTGTACCTAGAAAACTATGAAATATTGATCAAAAATAAAAATACACCAAAATGTGAAAAAAAAAAACCTATTATCATTTAAGTACTAATAATTCGAACTCTTCTTTAAAACTAATTTATATAATTATATGTGACTATGCATATTATTTTCCTCAGTGGCCACTTTAATTTGAACATAGTTAATAACTCTAGGTAAAACATAAAATAAAATAATGTTGAGTCTAAAGATATGGAAAGAGGAAAGAAAATCATAAAGAAAACTTCTAAATAGAAAAGGAGAGTGAAAAAGTTGGCTTAAAACTCACCATTCAAAAAAATGAAGATAATGGCATCTGGTTCAATGAAAAAAATGACATACTTTATTTTCTTGGGCTCCAAAGTCACTGTGGATGGTGACTGCAGTCATGTAGTTAAAAGGTACTTGCTCCTTAGAAGGAAAGTTATGATAAACCTAGACAGCACTTTGAAAAGCAGAGATATCAGTTTGCCTACAAAGGTCCGTATAGTTAAAGGTATCGTTTTTCCAGTCATCGTGTGAAAGTTGGACTATCTAGAAGGTGGAGCACTGAAGAATTGATGCTTTCAAACTGTGATGTTGAAGGAGACTTTTGAAACAGAGATCCTTGGACAGCAAGGAGATCAAACCATTCAATCCTAAAGGAAAGCAACTCTGAATATTCATTGGAAGGACTGATGCTGTAGTAGAAGCGCTAATATTTTGGCCACATGATGCAAAGAGATGACTCATTGGAAAAGAACTTAACACTGAAAAATTGAAGACAGGAGGAGAAGGGGACGACAGAGGATGAGATGGTTGGATGTCATCACTGACTCAATGGACATTAGTTTGAGTAAGCTTCAGGAGACGTTGAAGGACAGGGAAGCCTGGTGTGCCTTAGTCAATGCAGCTGCAACGAATCAAACATGACTGAGTCACTGAACAACCATAAAGACTAATTATAAGGTTAATCTAAAATTCTCCTTCCTAAAAACTCAAAGCAGAATTATTATAAGAGCATAGAATTATTTGTAGAAACAAAATCCATATATTCTAAAATAGGCCTCAAAATGATCCTTCCTTTTGGATAAATTAAAACTATGCATTTTGAGAGGAAAACTGACAAACTTGAGGAAGCAGGTCATATAACTATGAGTATGATTACAATGTAGACCATTAAAACTAATTTATATAATTATTTTTTTTTTTGTGACTATGCATATTATTTTCCTCAGTGGCCACTTTAATTTGAACATAGTTAATAACTCTAGGTAAAACATAAAATAAAATAATGTTGAGTCTAAAGATATGGAAAGAGGAAAGAAAATCATAAAGAAAACTTCTAAATAGAAAAGGAGAGTGAAAAAGTTGGCTTAAAACTCACCATTCAAAAAAATGAAGATAATGGCATCTGGTTCAATGAAAAAAATGACATACTTTATTTTCTTGGGCTCCAAAGTCACTGTGGATGGTGACTGCAGTCATGTAGTTAAAAGGTACTTGCTCCTTAGAAGGAAAGTTATGATAAACCTAGACAGCACTTTGAAAAGCAGAGATATCAGTTTGCCTACAAAGGTCCGTATAGTTAAAGGTATCGTTTTTCCAGTCATCGTGTGAAAGTTGGACTATCTAGAAGGTGGAGCACTGAAGAATTGATGCTTTCAAACTGTGATGTTGAAGGAGACTTTTGAAACAGAGATCCTTGGACAGCAAGGAGATCAAACCATTCAATCCTAAAGGAAAGCAACTCTGAATATTCATTGGAAGGACTGATGCTGTAGTAGAAGCGCTAATATTTTGGCCACATGATGCAAAGAGATGACTCATTGGAAAAGAACTTAACACTGAAAAATTGAAGACAGGAGGAGAAGGGGACGACAGAGGATGAGATGGTTGGATGTCATCACTGACTCAATGGACATTAGTTTGAGTAAGCTTCAGGAGACGTTGAAGGACAGGGAAGCCTGGTGTGCCTTAGTCAATGCAGCTGCAACGAATCAAACATGACTGAGTCACTGAACAACCATAAAGACTAATTATAAGGTTAATCTAAAATTCTCCTTCCTAAAAACTCAAAGCAGAATTATTATAAGAGCATAGAATTATTTGTAGAAACAAAATCCATATATTCTAAAATAGGCCTCAAAATGATCCTTCCTTTTGGATAAATTAAAACTATGCATTTTGAGAGGAAAACTGACAAACTTGAGGAAGCAGGTCATATAACTATGAGTATGATTACAATGTAGACCATTCTGATTAATTTCAGAGCAACGTGGAGCATCCAGAGGAAGGAAGAGGTCATGTGAAAAATAAGTACTGTATACCCATTTTGTTTTAGAGATTCACAAATCTCTCTCATTTCCTCATAATAAATATCACAATATGGAAAATGCACATTAAAAATAATCCAAGCAGTTACTCAAGCTAATATAGCAATAAGTAGAAGAGGCAGCATTAAGCCCATCTCTGAAATTATTATCAGAGGTACTAGAATCAATGCATGTTTATGTGTGGGCTTTAAAAATCAGGATCATAAAATATGAAATTTATATCAATTTTCATTTAATTCTACGTCATAGACTGTTGTTCTATTATCCTAATCCTCAGTCCCAGTTCTGTTTCCAGACTTTACGTATCAATCTCTAACCCACACAGATTGTGTGACACTTTAAGTTCCTTTCTGAGAAAGGTGACAGTTAAAATATTTAACAACTTGCATGACTCATCACTACCCAATCATAAGCCGTATCAAATGCAAACCACCATATCATGTGAACATACACTTGATGGATAAATTCAGTATTGCTCTAAGGCATTCTGACCCTGTCTTTTCTTACTTACTCCATGCATACTTTTTATTTCAACTCTTTTAAGTACCAGGCTATACCATAAGGATAGAAAAGGGAGAATGAATATGTGGACCAAATAAATAGGATGAGCAGGTTCAAAATAACAACCTAAAGTACTAAGACAGACATTTTTTTTGATCTGTGTGGCTAATTTAGAAAACTGTTAACAAAAGTAGGCACTCAACGGAGAAACTAAAATGGAAACAGATTATGATTTAAAATATCTGAAAGAGGGCTCAAATAAAAGATCTAAATAGCTCTCTGCCTAGCAAAAGAGAAATACATTTATTTTCAATATAGGTTTAAATGACCAATGGTTGCATATTTTAAAAAAAAACAAAAATCAACCTACTTCAAAGTGAATAGTGAAATTAGAGGCAAAGCTTCAGGAAGAAAAAGTAATCTTACCAAAAGTTAAAAAAAAAAAAATGTGATTTTATATCTAGAATATAGGAATTGCAATGTCTTTAGGCTAAATTGTGCTCTGTATACCAGGGTTTTTCATGTGCTATTTATGTGACTCCCCTAATAACTCTACATTAAGGGAATCCTCAGTCTCTATTTCATAGTTTTAGAAACTAAAGTCCAGGGACTCTAAATAACTATGCTAGGAAATAAGTGGTAGTGAGAGTGAAACCGCGAAGACACTCAGACTCCTAGGCATGGGAGTTTTCTGTTCAGCCTCCATGACCTTCCTGAGCTTCAAAGAGGAAGTTCAAACATTGCTAATCAAGGAAGGGAGGGGATACAGAGACAAGGGAGGAGCAGTCAGGAAACAATAGTAAACCCTGAGGACAGGATGCTGATGCTGGTTCTGCCTCAAGGGATAACACAACAGTAGCCCTCTGAGCTCTTTATACAGTTGAACTGTATTCCTCTTTCCTGTAGTGTATTTCCTGACTAGTCACTAGAAGGACTTGTACTGAAGCTGAAGCTCCAATACTTTGGCCATCTGATGCGAAATAAGACCTTGACGCTGGGGGAAAGAGAAAGCAGGAGGAGAAGGGGGACAACAGAGGATGAGATGGGTGGATGGCATCAACAACTTAATGGACATAAGTTTAAGCAAACTC
Source organism: Tragulus kanchil (assembly GCA_022376925.1). Taxonomy (NCBI): domain Eukaryota; kingdom Metazoa; phylum Chordata; class Mammalia; order Artiodactyla; family Tragulidae; genus Tragulus; species Tragulus kanchil. The sequence goes on along the minus strand of JAIOJX010000029.1, from coordinate 62,681,038 downwards.
CAGGAGATAGCAAAGGACAGGGAAGCCTGGTGTGCTGTAGTCCATGTGGTCACAAAGAGTTGGATATGACTCAGCAACTGAACAATAAACAACAGCATTAAGTATTTGATGTTATTTGTCCATTTTCCTTCTATGCTGCCTAAACAGGGTGCCTGAGTCAGATGTTGAGTGAGTGAATGTCCAGCCTTGCGCTCCTCTAATCCAGGTCTGGAATAAGTAAGTAGTTCTCACTTGAGAAGAGCTAGAATATCAGGAACAATATGATAAGTAGAGCGTGGAGATGTGAGAACTGAGCTTCAACTCCTGGGCAAGATCTAATTTCGAACAACCAGAGAATTAAAGTGAAAGAACACAGAGTCAAGAAGTCAGCAATACAGAAAACAAATGAAAGTGATATAGGCTCAGAATTAGTTAATACTGGTTCTGTGTAATAGTTCCTGAGTCCAAGTTCGTCACATGACAGGCCAACAAATCAAGAGAAGAGGTGCTGAGAAAAGGAAAATGACTTTATTCAGAAAGCAGCTGACCAAGAAGATGGCAGGTTAGTGCCCTCGAAACAAACCATATTATTGGGGTTTGGAGGCCAGGTTCTTTTATAGATCAGAGATGGAGGGAGATGAGGAAGCAAAGTAAAAAGGTTACTATCTTGCAAATATTATGGCAAGCCTCACACAGGGGATGTAAGTTCTCTCTTCCTGCTATCTACAGGTGGACAGGGTTCTGAACAAAGGCATTTTAGTTTAACAGGTGGAGGGGCAGGATCCTCAAGGCATGCCATAAGTATGACTATAATAAAAGCAATGGAAGGCAAGTCAAACAACCAGTTTCTTCAAGGGATCAGAATGCTTTTCTCCCTGCAACATAATTTCTCCCCAAACTGACTGAATTTAGCAACTTTCCTTTTGGAATTTTTAGGTGATGTACCTGATTAAAAACACCCTAATTCTTGGCATATGTTTTAAAGCTTTCCTGCCTTCCCTTAGGAGGAAAAGCGAAATACATGTAGAGATTTTACAAGCTCATAAAAATAATCATGACTGCCTTCCTGACAGTCCTCTTTTCAGGGATGGAGATTAGTTTTGGTGCTCATGGGGCTCCAATATATTATTTCCTCTGTGTATACTGATGGCCATCTTTAGCTATTGGGGGGAATTCACTACTATGGAAACATGAAACCACCAGCATTCCAACAGAGATGCTACGGAACAGGAAAGATGACATGGGTCTAGTAGAAGTTACTAGTGGCTTGGTTTGGTTTCTATGAAGCATTCACTGTTTCTCCTGATGGACAGATGGTATTCTTCATGGATGCACAGGATATACACAGCCTGGGACCCTGGGAATTCAGCAATTTTGTTTTTTTCACCCAAAGCATCCTGAAGCTTTCAAATGCACCGTAGTGTAAAACCCAAGGATCAAATATCAACCACACAGAATGTTCAAATCACCCATCCATTGTATTTCCCTTTATGCACACTTTATTTACACATTAGAATTCAATAACTAATGGACTAGCATAAGTCAGTTGTGGGGGTCATTTCCTCACTAGTTGGCCACAGATCCACTACTAGTGGTATTTTGGATTATAATAACCCCTTACAGGTAGTGGTTTCATAATCAGTAAGATTTTCACCAATTTCACAAATTGTGGAGTAGACTGATTTCTTTTTTTTTTTTAAACCTTTATTTTACTTTTAACTTTTACAGAGTTTTGTTGTTTACAGATATGTATGTTCTCAGATTAGTCATATGTTTATCCCCCCCTTCCCTCCCCTCCAGACCATCACACAGCACCCCTGAAGGATCCCCTTTTCTCACAGAGCAATGACTAGAGCTATTTTCTTCACTTATGATAGTACAGGCCTTCATGCTACTTCCTTTACGCCTCTCACCCACTGTTCCTTCCCCACAATGTCCATATGTCCACTGTCCATGTCTGTCTTTCTGTCGCTTCACTGCGTGTGCCATCATCACCATCCTACTAGATTCCATATATATGTGTTAATATACTGTATTTGTCCTTCTCTTTCTGACTGACTTCACTTTTGATGATACGTTCTAGATCCAGCCACCTCATTAGGGTTGATTCTTCTGCATTTCTCTTTACAGCTGTGTAGTATTCCATTGTATATATGCACCAGAGCTTTTGGATCCATTCGTTCGTCGATGGGCATCTAGGTTCCTTCCATGTTCTAGCTATTGTATAGAGAGCTGCAATGAACATTGGGGTACAGGTGCTTCTTTCAATTTTGATTTCATCAGGGTATAAGCCTAAGAGTGGGATTGCTGGGTCATACGGTGCTTAGTCATAGACTGATTTCTATTCATAGAATTAGAAATCTTGGGGACAAAAAAGGATGAGGTCAGACATTTGCCAATTCAAGTTATAATCTGAAAGCCAGAGGGCCTCTTCTCCATCTTTTGAGGAGATTCTCATTTCTTGAATGGTAGACTGTGCTGAAAATCAGCCCAAGATGCCATGATAATCAGGGCAGAAGTGGAAGAGAGACTGAATGCAGTTTCAACAGGTCATTCGTCACATTCAGATTTTTAACAAGAAAAGAGTAGAACTAAGAAATCTAACTTAGTTAGGGATATCTGCCAGATGAACCTGACAATCTTGAACCTCCAAATTATCTGAGTCTTATGCATTCTTAGGAATAACTTCACCTTGTCCAGTGATCAGTTTTTTGACTCAAAATTGTACAGTAACTTCAGAGGAGGTAGATGTCTCTTACAAAAATAGATGGTCTCTTCTAGATCTTTCCCAATTGCTCTCATTACATTCAAGCAATAGTGTCAGGTCAGCACACCAGAAGTAGTAATATAAGTCTCTTCTCCAGTAAGAAATAGTCAACATGCCAAAAAGTGACAGTACTTGACTAGGTTGTACTGGCAGGAAGCAAATGTACACATGCGTAAGTGGATCTAGAGAGGTGAACTAGAAGGTGAAGTAGATAGAACATGAGATTCAATGAGGAGGAATTTATTACCATGAGTCCTTGTGTGTGTGCATCCTACATTGCTTCAGCCATTTCTGACTCTTTGTGGCCCTATGGGACTGTGGTCCAACAGGCTCCTCTGTCAATGGGATTCTCCAGGCAAGAATACTGGAGTGAATTTCTATGCCCTCCTCCAGGGGCTCTTTCTGACCCAGGAATTAAACCACATCTCTTGTATCTCCTGCACTGGCACAGGTTCTTGGCCACTAGTGCCAACTTAGAAGCCCACTTAGTCATAAATTGATATGCAGTGTTCTGATGACACCTGGAGCAAGTTCTAATTGTCTGTTGGAATGACTCCTTGGAGCAGTACCTGACAATGACCTTCAAGAAATAAGTGGAGATATTTGGACTTCCTTGGTACAGATATGAGAAACAAGGTCAGAAGACTAAGATGTAGCAATGTAAGTCTTAATCGCCATGTGAACGTGGAGAAGATAAAGTCTCTGATTTCATCTTTCCACATTTGTTAAAGAAATCTAATGATACTATAGACTAGACTATAAACTCCTTGACAGCAGATCTATGTTTTCATTTACTATCATATACCCTACTACAAGATAGCACAAACATTTGTTGACTGAGGAGACAAAGGAAAGAATCACTGTAAGGATTCAACTGACACAATGTATGGAAGGGGAAAAAAATCTGGCACATAAAACTGCTTGCTATATCGAAGGTTATTCTTCTTCATATTCTTTTAAAGCTGTCTCATAACCTCTCCGTTTCACTCTCTGTAAAGAGAACCACATGCTCTGTGCTGTTTGTAACAATTACTATCTTCTGCCTTGTCTGTTAGAATGACTTTTTATCTATTTCCCTGCTTCTCTGCCAGCATCAACAGGGCTATCTGCTGGGATAAGCTTTGAAAATCTCAGATCTTATCATGCTAGCACCTGCTTTCCACTTACTTTAATACAAAGCCAAAATACTTTGCCTGGAAATCGATATCCTTTATTGACTTGAGAAAAAAGTATGGGTTAGATTGATGCCTTTGAAAGGTGGTATTGGAGAAGATTCTTGAGAGTCCCTTGGGCTGCAAGGATATCAAACCAGTCAATCCTAAAGGAAATCAACACTGACTATTCATTGGAAGGACTGATGCTGAAGCTAAAGCTCCAATATTTTGGCCACCTGATGTGAAGAGACAACTCATTGGAAAAGAGCGTGATGTTAGGAAAACAGAAGGCAAAAGGAGAAGGGGACGACAGAGGACAAGATGGTGGATGGCATCACTGACTTAGTGGACATGAGTTTGAGCAAGCACTGGGAGGTGGTGAAGCCTGGTGTGCTCCAGTCTATGGGGTCACAAAGAGTCAGACACGAGTAAGTGACTGAACTGAATTGAGAAGGCAGAAAATGCCTGGGGCATGGTTACTAATTAGTAAGCTTTGACTAAATTTAATCTGTTTTAAATTCATTCCCTTATCTGTACAAGTTGTATACTACAGTATATAACAGAGAGGTATCAAAGTGAAGAATAAAAGGGTTAAAATATGGGAAGCACCTGGGAACAATAGGCATCAGATTATCTTTAAATATATATATTATTATCTCTCTAGTTATATCTCCTGTCATTACTCTTCAACTCAAGATGAAAATTACTCTTAAGTGTTTCATTTTGGGAGATGAAGTTGTCTAAGTCAATCTAGACTTTATCTACAAAATAATTGCTTCTTTGTATGGCTCATGATGCCTTTTTCCTCAAGAATATACCAAATTTATTCTTTACCCAGAAAATTCTTCTGTTGCATCTTAGATCATTCCCCAGCTACCCTGTGAACAACTATTGCTTTCTTTTCCTAATTCTGTAAACCATATTGGTTAATTTTGTTACAATTCTGATATACAGTATTTGCATGTGCTATTGCCATTAAGCAGACTGTGCACTCTCTGTGATACCTGTTTTGTTATTTATGTGTTTCTCCCTCATCTTAGCAGATTCTGGCTCACTTACTCATGCCAGATATATACATGTGACTGAGTAAATAAATTTTAAAAAGTTCAAATTTCATCCTTTTCAATAAAAAGTTTTAAGTATTTAATGACAGAGATCTGTTTTGTCAAAACTTATGGGTGAAACACCCAGTACATTTATAAAATAACAAACTGAAATCAATATCAATACCATGAAATTAGAGAGCATCATATGAGAAGATAAGGTATGAATAAATTGTCATCTAAACATTGATGAAGGCTTTCCCAAAACTCTTATGAAAGTTTTAACATAATATAAAAGTGAAGGAAAGTACAAATATTAAAAGAGAAGGAAATGATCACAAATATGAAGCATTAAACTGGTTTATTTTAAAATATTTATGTTTAGCACTTTCAAAAAAGACAGTTATTCTCTCTTGCTATCTCACTGACTCACATCCATATTCTTATATTTTTATTAACAGGTCCACTGTGAGAGGAAGCAAAAAGAAACAGAAGTTTAAGATTTGGAATTATGGTCTGTACTGAGTCCCAGTCAAGAAGGAATAAAGAGGAATAATAAGAATATTAGGTGTCAAAAATGAAGTGATATACATCATTATCCCTTAAAGTCTTGCTGCCACATGCTTAGCAAGCTGATAATTAAGAATGGGTTAAAATATGGGAAGCACCTGGGAACAATAGGCATCAGATTATCTTTAAATATATATATTATTATCTCTCTAGTTATATCTCCTGTCATTACTCTTCAACTCAAGATGAAAATTACTCTTAAGTGTTTCATTTTGGGAGATGAAGTTGTCTAAGTCAATCTAGACTTTATCTACAAAATAATTGCTTCTTTGTATGGCTCATGATGCCTTTTTCCTCAAGAATATACCAAATTTATTCTTTACCCAGAAAATTCTTCTGTTGCATCTTAGATCATTCCCCAGCTACCCTGTGAACAACTATTGCTTTCTTTTCCTAATTCTGTAAACCATATTGGTTAATTTTGTTACAATTCTGATATACAGTATTTGCATGTGCTATTGCCATTAAGCAGACTGTGCACTCTCTGTGATACCTGTTTTGTTATTTATGTGTTTCTCCCTCATCTTAGCAGATTCTGGCTCACTTACTCATGCCAGATATATACATGTGACTGAGTAAATAAATTTTAAAAAGTTCAAATTTCATCCTTTTCAATAAAAAGTTTTAAGTATTTAATGACAGAGATCTGTTTTGTCAAAACTTATGGGTGAAACACCCAGTACATTTATAAAATAACAAACTGAAATCAATATCAATACCATGAAATTAGAGAGCATCATATGAGAAGATAAGGTATGAATAAATTGTCATCTAAACATTGATGAAGGCTTTCCCAAAACTCTTATGAAAGTTTTAACATAATATAAAAGTGAAGGAAAGTACAAATATTAAAAGAGAAGGAAATGATCACAAATATGAAGCATTAAACTGGTTTATTTTAAAATATTTATGTTTAGCACTTTCAAAAAAGACAGTTATTCTCTCTTGCTATCTCACTGACTCACATCCATATTCTTATATTTTTATTAACAGGTCCACTGTGAGAGGAAGCAAAAAAAAGAAACAGAAGTTTAAGATTTGGAATTATGGTCTGTACTGAGTCCCAGTCAAGAAGGAATAAAGAGGAATAATAAGAATATTAGGTGTCAAAAATGAAGTGATATACATCATTATCCCTTAAAGTCTTGCTGCCACATGCTTAGCAAGCTGTCTCAAAATTCAACAGTCTTGAAAAGAATTCTTTTTTAAAATATTAAAAAAAAAAAGTTCATGCAGCAGTGGAATAAATTCACTTTTGTAATTACTGGTAGGATCATTCATGCAAAGAAACTACCTGATAAAAAAGACACAGATGATTCAGTTAAATGTGTGCTTATTAAAAGTTATATAGAAAAAAGATTCTGATACAGGGAAATTCAGAGGGACTCCTCAGACCAAAACATAATAAAGACTTTTCCACATGTAAAGAAAACTTCAGTTTAACGCAAAGGAAGCAGAGCTATTTAACAAAATATGCAAATAGAACATTTTAGATGGTGTTAACTCCTACAAATCTGGACAATTTGTAAAATATACTCTAACTGGACTTTGCACAGTACTTCAAGGAAATAGATTAAACACAATATTTCAAGTGTTAGTAATTAAAAACAGTAATATAAAAACATTAAATATTTAAATTTGCTTTCCACAGTCATATAGAAAAAATATGAATTAAACAAAATAGAGAAATAATATTTTTTCCTTTTTATTCATTTCTAATTTTCAGAGTAATAAGTGTACTTTCCATGATGAAAATATTAGTGCAAAAGCAAATTCTGTATATAAAATACAAAGTAAAACTATATTTAAAAGATCTTAATGAACAAGTTAATCACAAAAGTGTGATCACTCGCCTGGAGCCTGAAAGCCTGGAGTCTGAAGTCAAGTGGGCCTTAGGAAGCATTACTATGAACAAAGCTAGTGGAGGTGATGGAATTCCAGCTAAGCTATTTAACATCCTAAAAGATGATGCTATTACAGCACTGAACTCAATGTGTCAGCAAATTTGGAAAGCACAACAGTGACCACAGGATTGGAAAAAGTGTTTTAATTCCAATCCCAAAGAAAGGTAACAAATGTTCAAATTATCATACAATTGTGCTCATTTCACACGCTATGAAAATTATGCTCAAAATCCTTTAAGCTAGGCTTCAGAAGTATGTGCACTGATAATTTAAATATGTAAAAGCTTTAACGTATAGGAACCAGAGATCAAATTACCAACATTTGCTGGATCATGAATAAAGCCAGGGAGTTCAGAAAAAATTTTACTGTGCTTTATTGACTATGCTAAAGCCTTTGACTGTCTGAACCACAACAACCTGGAAAATTCTTCAAGAGATGGGAGTCCCAGACCACGTTTTCTATCTCCTGAGAAACCTGTATGCAGGTGAAGAAACAACAGTTAGAACCAGACATGGAACAACAGACTGGTTCAAAATTAGGAAAGTAGTACAACGAGGTTCTTGGCACTATGCATATTTAATTCTATGCAAGGTACATCCATGAAATGCAGTCCTGGATGAATCACAAGCTGAAATCAAGATTGCTGAGAGAACTATCAACATCCTCAGATATGCAGATGATACCACTCTAATGGCAGAAAGTGAAGGAAAGCTAAATAACATCCTGCTGAAGGTGAAAATGAAGGTGAAAAAGCTGTCTTGAAACTTAACATTAAAAAAAAAAAAGACCTAAGCTCATGGCATCCAGTCCCATCAATTCATAGCAAATAAGTTCAATTAATTACTCAGTCATGCCTGACACTTCGTGACCCCATGGACTGCAGCAAGCCAGGCTTCCCTGTCCATCACCATCTCCAAGAGCAACCTTAAATTCATGTTCATTGACTCAGTGATGCCATTCAAAATCTTGTCTTTTGTCTTCCCCTTTTCCTCCTGCCTTCTATTTTTTCCCATGATTAGGCTGTTTTCCAATGAATCGTTTCTTTACAGAAGGTGGCCAAAGTAAATTTGGAAAGAAATCTAAAAAACAATTTTTGATCTTAATGAACAAGTTAATCACAAAAGTGTGATCACTCGCCTGGAGCCTGAAAGCCTGGAGTCTGAAGTCAAGTGGGCCTTAGGAAGCATTACTATGAACAAAGCTAGTGGAGGTGATGGAATTCCAGCTAAGCTATTTAACATCCTAAAAGATGATGCTATTACAGCACTGAACTCAATGTGTCAGCAAATTTGGAAAGCACAACAGTGACCACAGGATTGGAAAAAGTGTTTTAATTCCAATCCCAAAGAAAGGTAACAAATGTTCAAATTATCATACAATTGTGCTCATTTCACACGCTATGAAAATTATGCTCAAAATCCTTTAAGCTAGGCTTCAGAAGTATGTGCACTGATAATTTAAATATGTAAAAGCTTTAACGTATAGGAACCAGAGATCAAATTACCAACATTTGCTGGATCATGAATAAAGCCAGGGAGTTCAGAAAAAATTTTACTGTGCTTTATTGACTATGCTAAAGCCTTTGACTGTCTGAACCACAACAACCTGGAAAATTCTTCAAGAGATGGGAGTCCCAGACCACGTTTTCTATCTCCTGAGAAACCTGTATGCAGGTGAAGAAACAACAGTTAGAACCAGACATGGAACAACAGACTGGTTCAAAATTAGGAAAGTAGTACAACGAGGTTCTTGGCACTATGCATATTTAATTCTATGCAAGGTACATCCATGAAATGCAGTCCTGGATGAATCACAAGCTGAAATCAAGATTGCTGAGAGAACTATCAACATCCTCAGATATGCAGATGATACCACTCTAATGGCAGAAAGTGAAGGAAAGCTAAATAACATCCTGCTGAAGGTGAAAATGAAGGTGAAAAAGCTGTCTTGAAACTTAACATTAAAAAAAAAAAAGACCTAAGCTCATGGCATCCAGTCCCATCAATTCATAGCAAATAAGTTCAATTAATTACTCAGTCATGCCTGACACTTCGTGACCCCATGGACTGCAGCAAGCCAGGCTTCCCTGTCCATCACCATCTCCAAGAGCAACCTTAAATTCATGTTCATTGACTCAGTGATGCCATTCAAAATCTTGTCTTTTGTCTTCCCCTTTTCCTCCTGCCTTCTATTTTTTCCCATGATTAGGCTGTTTTCCAATGAATCGTTTCTTTACAGAAGGTGGCCAAAGTATTGGAGCTTCAGCTTCAGCATCAGTCCTTCCAATGAATATTCAGGGTTGATTTTCTTTAGGACTGACTGGTTTGATCTCCTTGCAGCCTAGGGGACTCTCAAGAATCTTCTTCAACATCACAGTTCTAAGGCATCAATTTTTCAGTACTCAGTCTTCTTTATGGTCCAAATCTCATATCCATACAACAGTACTGGAAAAACCATAGCTTTGACCAAACCAATATTTGTCAGCTAAGTGATATCTCTGCTTTTGAATATGCTAGGTAGGTTTGTCATAGCTTTTCTTCCAAGGAGCAAGTGTCTTTTAATTTCAGGGCTACAGCCACCATCTGCAGTGATTTTGGAGCCCAAGAAAATAGTCTGTCAGTTTCCATTGCTTGCCCATCTATTTGCCATGAAGTGATGGGATCAGATGCCATAGTCTTTGTTTTTTGAATGTTGAGTTTTTGGCTAGTTTTTTCACTTTCCTCTTTCACCTTCATCAAAAGACTCTGTAGTTCTTCATTTTCTGCCATAAAGATGGTGTCATCTGCATATCTGAGGTTATTTATATTTCTCCTGCCACTCTTTATTTCGGCATGGCTTCTTACAGACAGGCATTTCACATGATGTACTCTGCATATAAGTTAAATAAGCAGGGTGAAAATATATAGCCTTGACATACTAATTTCCCAATTTTGAACCAGTCTATTCCATGTCTGGTTCTAACTATTGCTTCTTGTCCTGCATACAGGCTTTGCAAGAGGCAGGTAAGGTGGTCTCACCCATCTCTTTCAGAAATTTTCCACAATTTGTTCTGATTCACACAGCCAAAGGCTTTAACATAGTCAATTAAGCAAAAGTAGATGTTTTGCTGGAATACCCTCAATCTTCCTATTATCTAACAGTTGTTGCAATTTGCTATCTGGTACCTCTGCCTTTTCTAAATCCAGCTTGTACATCTGGGAGGTCTTTGTTGCAGCCTAGTTTGAAGGATTTTGAGCATTACTTTGCTAGCACATGAAATGAACGCAATGGTGAGGTACTTTGAACATTCTTTAGCATTGTCCTTTGGGATTGGAATTAAAATTTACCTTTTCCAGTCCTGAGATCACTGCAGAGTTTTCCAGATTTGCTGGTGCATTGAATGTAGCACTTTAACAGCATCATCTTTTAGGATTTGAAATAGCTTAGCTGGAATTCTATCACCTCCATAGCTTTGTTTGTAGTAATGCTTTCTACGGCCCACTTGACTTCACACTCTAAGATGTCTGGTTCTAGGTGAGTGATCCCACCATCATGGTCATCCAACTCATTAAGATCCTTTTTGTATAGTTCGTCTTGTATTCTTGCCACCTCTTCTTAATATCTTCTGCTTCTGTTAGGTCCATACTGTTTCTGTCCTTTATTGTGCATATCTTTGCATGAAATGTCCCCTTGATTTCTTTAATTTTCTTGTAGAGATCTCTAGTCTTCCCATTCTGTTGTTTTCCTCTATTTCTTTGCATTGTTCACTTAGGAAGGGTTTCTATCTCTCCTTACTATTCTCAGGGACTCTGTATTCAGATAGGTATACCTTTCCTTTTCTCCTTTGCCTTTCACATCTCTTCTATTCTCAACTATTTGTAAGCCCTCCTCAGACAACCATTTTGCCTTTTTGCATTTCTTTTTTGGGGGAATGGTTTTGATCATTGCCTTCTGTACAGTGTTATGAACCTCTGTCTGTAGTTGTTCTGGCACCCTGTCTATCAGATAAAATCCCTTGAATCTATTTGTGACTTGCATTGTATAATCATAAAGGATTTGATTTAGATTATGCCTGAAATGCCTACTGGTTTTTCCTACTTTCTTCAGTTTAAGTTGAATTTTGCAATGAGTTCATGATTTGAGCCACAGTTAGCTGCAGGTCTTGCTTTTCCTGACTGTATAGAGCTTCTCTGTCTTTGGCTGCAAAGAATATAATCAATCTGATTTAGCTACTGACCATCTGGTGATGCCCATGTATAGACTCATCTCTTGTCTTGTTGGAAGAGGGTGTTGTCTATGACCAGTGCATTTTCTTGGCAAAACTTTGTTCATCTTTCCCCTGTTTCATTTTGTACTCCAAGGCCAAACATGTCTGTTATTCCAGGTACCTCTTGACTTCCTACTATTGCATTCCATTCCCCAGTGATGAAAAGGACATTTCTCTTTAGTGTTAGTCCTAGAAAATATTGTAGGTCTTCATAGAGCCATTCAACTTCAGCTTATTCAGCATTAGTGGTTGGAGCATAGATTGATTTCTATGATACTGAATGCTTTGCCTTGGAAACAAACCAAGATCATTTTGTCAATTTTGAGATAGTACACAAGTACTGGATTTTGAACTCTTACGTTGACTGTGAGGGCTACTCCATTCTTGCCCATAGTAGTAATGGTCATCAGAATTAAATTCACGTATTACTTTCCATTTTAATTCACTGATTCCTAAAATGTCAAAGTTCATTCTTGCCATCTCCTGTTTGACCACTTCCAATTTACCTTGATTCATGGACCTAACATTCCAGGTTTCTATGCAATATTGTTCTTTGCAGCATTAGACTTTATTTTCACTACCATACATATCATGACATCTGGTCCATCACTTCAGTGTAAATAGATGGGGAAAAGTGGAAAGAGTGGCAGATTTTATTTTCTTGGGCTACAAAATTACTGCAGATGGTGACTGCAGCTATAAAATGAAAAGACATTTGATCCTTGCAAGAAAAGCTATGACAAACCTAGATAGCATATTAAAAAGCATAGACATCTCCTGGCAGACAAAGGTCTGTATGGTCAGAGCCTTGAGGCCTGCATGCAGAAATACTAGTCATCTACAGTTGTAGGAGCTAGACTATAAAGAAGACTGAGTGTCAAAGAATTGATGCTTTTGAATTGTGGTGCTGGAGAAGATTCTTGAGAGTGCCTTGGATAGCAAGGAGATCAAATCCATCAATCTTAAAAAAATCAATCCTGAATATTCACTGGAAGGACTGATGCTGAAGCAGAAGCTCCAATACTTTGGCCATTTGATGCAAAGAGCTGGCTCACTGAAAAAGACCCTGATGCTGGGAAAGACTGAGAGCAAGAAGTTGATGGGGCAACAGAGGATGAGATGGTTGGATGGCATCATAACCTCAATTGACATGAGTTTGAGCAAGCTCATGGGAGATAGTCAAGGACAGGGAAGCTTGGCATGCGGCAGTCCCCAGCGACACAGAGTCAGACACAATTTAGTGACTAAACAACAACCACGCAGTCGCAGCAAATATACACCTACATGTGAATCAGTTCCTTCTGAAAATAACCTAAGAAACACATGTTCCACAGCAAGGGAGTCAAAAAAAAAAAAATTAAGAAGGGTAGGAGGGATAGACAAACACTCTCATCAAAAACACTCAGCTCTGGGGGCTTCCCTGGTAGTCCAGTGGGTAAAGAATCTTCCTTGCAGTGCAAGGGGTGCCAGTTCAATCCCTGGCATGGGAAGATGCCATATGCCATGGAGCAGCTGGACTGGTGTGCCCAATTATGAGCCGGTGCTCTGTGACAAGAGAAGCCACCGCGATGGGAGGCCCACACAGGCCAAAGAGTTAAGATGGATGAAAATAAATAAATGAAGGACCAATAAAAGAGGCTAAAATTTAAAAAAAAAAGAAAAAAGAAAAAAGGAAACACTCAGCCCCACCATTGTGTTATATAGTAGGGAGGGATCTCACTAAATGAGTGCTTTTTCCTGAGAAAAGATTTGCACATCAGGAACCCTGCCCCTGGGGTCTACACTGGAAAGACAAGCTCTCAAAATGTCAAGTTTAGAAAACCAACAGGACTACCGTCCAACAGTTCCAAAGTGCTGTAGGAAACTGAAACATTTTCAAGAAGTGCATGTGCTCTCACTCACACAAAGACCCAAGGAAATCATAGCAATAAGAAAAGCACCAAGACTATATAGGAAAGAGAGTTACTTGTAAATCTAAAAACATTGGCTGAATAGGAAAGCACTAGTGGAAATGCTCAACCCTGCCCCCTACAGACAAAGAGATGGTCAAACAGCACTGTCACCCTCCCCCTCTAATCCACTAGCAAAGAAAGGCAAGCTTAAGCGCAAGGAGGACAAGAGATTGCAGCACTATGTAGCCACCCTGATGAAGCCAGAGAGTTCTAGTAGTTGTAGCACTCCCCTGTTCCCTGGCTGGGGCCGGTGCGCACAAATGGTCATGCATCTCCTACTCCCTAGCTACTGTCTGTAGGTATAAGCAGCTGTGACAGCACCCTGCCCAATGACTGGGGCTGGGAATCACTGGAGGTCAGGGCACTACTCCTCTCCCGGCCTTGAGCACAGCTGACACTCTCTTGCCCCCTGACTAGGACTGGTGATGGCAGGCAGTCTCAACATTTTCCCACTCCTGGACTTAAGCTGATGCACATGCACGAACAAGGCACTCTCCTTTTGCATTTCAGAAGCCCACAGGCACAAATCATATTCCTTTTGTCTTTCTGATGCAAGAAGGCAAACCCTTTCTCATAAGGCCCCAGCTGCTTAGCTAAAACCAGCAGTCATGCTCAGTCCACACAAGGGGTATCACTTAGTCACCTGGCACTGGTGCTCAAGGGTGTTGGTGTTCCTGAGCTCTTTGGGACTTTAACAACCAAAGAGGTTTTCACAAGAGTGCTATTGTTCCCTACACAGACAACAGAGTGAAACACAACTGCAATCTTCTAGTGATAAAGGCTTATTTACTCAGTCTGGGGTTTCCCCATGAGGGACACACTTTTGATTTCTCACACATCTAGAGGCTAAAGAAGCAGTCCTGGGGGGACATCTCTGTGAGCACCCCCTTGACCTATTACAGCTTGACAGAACTTCCCCCAAAAGATTATATATTAGTCAAAAACCTGAGTCTCAGCAAACATGACCCAGGAGACCACCAGATCTCCTGGTCTGGAAGGCAGAAGGAATTAACACTGTAGGTTCTAGATTCATCCACTGACTGTTCTAGATTCATCCATTTGACTGTTTTTAAATTGATGTTCAGAACAGGTAATTTCTACTGTTGTCATTAAATGCCTTCAAACCTACTGTCTTCAAAACACGGATGAACTGGTTTACTAAAGACTGGTTTTTGCATTAACAAAGTGAATCAGATTTCCATTCTCTTCTTTCAACCTTGCTCTTGGATCCTACTCAAATACACTCCCCATCTTTCTATGGAATCCTAACTGAGCCCACTTCTTTCTAGTTATGATGGGTTTAAAAAAATTGTATAATCTGTTTAAAACTTCTAATCTCACATCCAAAGAAAAGCTCAACACTTATGCTACTTTTTACAAATGCCTACTTTTCTACTAAGTTGAAAACTGGAAGAATTATAGTGACTTCACATAGCTGCACATCACTTCTTTTGAAAGACTGTTTTCTCTGTGCAACCAGTGTTCACTCTCTTAAGCAATGCATGACTAGCTTCTCTGCAATGTACTTTGGGATATGGAATCCACAAAATTTCATGTGGTAGGTTATCTGGTTCTCATTCAAACTCTTCCATTCATAGCTGTTTACAAGGAGCCCCCTCCCCGATGGAGCAGTTTGTCCAGTGAACAACCTTCTCAGGTGGGATTCTTGCAACATGACTCATCCAAGCTATAGTTAATGGCTTCTGTTTCTTATGGGAACATCTCACATCCCAGACTCAAGCACCGGCAGTAGGGGCTGCACTGCAGCAGCTTCCGGTTACATCTCTATTCTCTTTCCTTGGTTCTATTTGTGCTGAGTGCTTTTCTGCTGCCCTTAAGAACTTATGCAGAAACCTTTAAATCCAGTTTTTGACTGTTATAGCCCCATTAGCATGAAGGAAGACTTATTTTCAGATATGGGTTCTGATAGCCAACTCTAGGAATGTGGAAGAGCCTCTAAAAGCCTGTTATTTACATCTTAGAAACAAGAACATTACTGCTCTCACCCATGGTCACATCCCTTAATTAACCTCCTGAGTGCTAAGAGTAGTTTGTCTCCTCTCTTCATCATGGCAGAGCAGTACAGAACAATTTCTAGCTAGTATGGTTTTAAATTAGCATATGCATCAATAAATGCAATGTATACACTATTTTGTTCCACTTAATTAAAACTCCATTAACTGTATTTCCAGATTATTAAAAATCTCTGTGCTTTATGACCCAGGAGACACAACCACAAGGATTGTTATGACACAGAACACAAAGCTTGTGTCTAGAGATCACACAGTGAATTTTGGCACTAAGCCTCTCCCCATGAAGTTGGTCATTTTTTCGTTTTTAGAACTGCATATGACAGATATCTGCTTGAAACTGGTTAGACCAACCCTTCTTTCCTGTTAAATATAAGAAAGAATTTAGTTTTTAGGTGCTACTCTCAAACAGAGTCATTCAATGCTTATTTAGTGTTACTTTATGATAAAAGAAATCTTAAGAACAAATCAAAATGATTTTCAGTAAAATATCGAGGGTTTATTTTCCCTTCAGTCAGTAGACTAAAAGCCAAAAAAAAAATAGCACGCATTTTCATTTTCTAAATACTAAATTGTGTTGTATTAAAAATACAAAAATGTAGGCATTACAAAGCTGAGATTATTTTGAGAGAAGACTGACTGCAATGACACTGGTAGAATGAGGAGTGTAAGATAGAGCCTACACTTCACTCCTGGAAATCCAAGCAACCTGCTTTTACTTCCTGCAAACTCAGCCACAGTTTTTCAGTTGTGTATTTCACAAGGATGCCTTCATTAAGGGCATCTCACATCCCAGACTCAAGCACCGGCAGTAGGGGCTGCACTGCAGCAGCTTCCGGTTACATCTCTATTCTCTTTCCTTGGTTCTATTTGTGCTGAGTGCTTTTCTGCTGCCCTTAAGAACTTATGCAGAAACCTTTAAATCCAGTTTTTGACTGTTATAGCCCCATTAGCATGAAGGAAGACTTATTTTCAGATATGGGTTCTGATAGCCAACTCTAGGAATGTGGAAGAGCCTCTAAAAGCCTGTTATTTACATCTTAGAAACAAGAACATTACTGCTCTCACCCATGGTCACATCCCTTAATTAACCTCCTGAGTGCTAAGAGTAGTTTGTCTCCTCTCTTCATCATGGCAGAGCAGTACAGAACAATTTCTAGCTAGTATGGTTTTAAATTAGCATATGCATCAATAAATGCAATGTATACACTATTTTGTTCCACTTAATTAAAACTCCATTAACTGTATTTCCAGATTATTAAAAATCTCTGTGCTTTATGACCCAGGAGACACAACCACAAGGATTGTTATGACACAGAACACAAAGCTTGTGTCTAGAGATCACACAGTGAATTTTGGCACTAAGCCTCTCCCCATGAAGTTGGTCATTTTTTCGTTTTTAGAACTGCATATGACAGATATCTGCTTGAAACTGGTTAGACCAACCCTTCTTTCCTGTTAAATATAAGAAAGAATTTAGTTTTTAGGTGCTACTCTCAAACAGAGTCATTCAATGCTTATTTAGTGTTACTTTATGATAAAAGAAATCTTAAGAACAAATCAAAATGATTTTCAGTAAAATATCGAGGGTTTATTTTCCCTTCAGTCAGTAGACTAAAAGCCAAAAAAAAAATAGCACGCATTTTCATTTTCTAAATACTAAATTGTGTTGTATTAAAAATACAAAAATGTAGGCATTACAAAGCTGAGATTATTTTGAGAGAAGACTGACTGCAATGACACTGGTAGAATGAGGAGTGTAAGATAGAGCCTACACTTCACTCCTGGAAATCCAAGCAACCTGCTTTTACTTCTTCCCTGCAAACTCAGCCACAGTTTTTTCAGTTGTGTATTTCACAAGGATGCCTTCATTAAGGGCATCATTTCTATGACAGTCATGTAACTGTACTGACTCAGACAATGGTGTGTAGACAACTTCTGGGCATTCTTCATAACTACTAGAGTTGGAAGAAGATGGAACTTCCTACAAATCCTACATCTGCACATGCAACCACGGACACCACTCCAGCAGAGAATGCACACACATGTTCACTAGCACATCTGTGCATGGGAGCGAGTCCTGTCCCTCCCAAGCTCTTTGTGAACACTGAAGTGGCTTTTTTCTCCCAAATATGAAATGTCCATTGCCGTGTTGAGGGTATGACAGGGTATATACACAGTCAGCTAAGGAGAGGAATTATATTTTAGAAGCTTTTCCTGATCCTTAAAAGTCCAGTGTGTATGTTCTAATGATAGATTTGTAAAGCATTTTTTGGAGAAATGTTTATTTAGATCTTCTGCCCATTTTTTGACTGGTTAGGGTGAAGATAAATTAGAATTTAGGGCTTAACATATATATACTACTATATTCCTGGTGGCTCAGATGGTAAAGAATCTGTCTGCAATGCGGGAGACCTGGGTTCAATCCTGGGGTTGGGAAGATCCCCTGGAGGAGGGCCTGGCAACTCACTCCACACTCCAGTCTTCTTGCCTAGAGAACCCCCATTGTTAGAGGAGCCTGGCGGGGGGCAGTCCATGAGGTCGCAAAGACTCCGACATGACTTAGTGGCTTTCATTTTCATATATAAAATAGATAATTAACAAGGTCTTACTGTATAGAACAGGAACCTCTACCTAATATTCTGTCATACTTTACACATGGGAAAAGAATCTTGAAAAAGAATGAATATATAAATATGTTTCACTGAATGACTGACTACACCATATATGTGAAATACAACATTGTAAGCCAACTATACTCCAATAAAACCTTTAAAAAGATAAATATAGAGGGCTTTCATTTATGAGATTTTTCACATAAATATACATTAACTTTTATGAAATAACCCCCTGAGTTCCTAATTTTGAAACCTCACAAGTGAACTGTATTGTGTGATTGTTCAGACTCTGTAGAAGCACAAGCACTTTTTTTTCCTTTCTGATGGGAAGTTCCTTTCTCTAACTGTAACAGAGGCAACCTATACAGAACCTTAGCAAAATCTATGCTTAAGTACAGAATGAGAGAAAGGAAATTGTTTTCAGATTCCTTCAAGAAATGGGAATGCTCTGAGTTTTCCGAGGAAGGAGATTTTTCAGGAGATTTTTCATACCAAAGATGAGGATGAGAAATATATAAGGAGGAACCAAGGAAACTAGGCCCCAGGAGACCAAAATGAAACAGTGAGGCTGTGAAAGCAGGAGTGTTTTACACACTCCAAGGGCCTAAACTCTCAACACTCCTTCCACTACTCTTGACCCCTTTTGAAACACACGGAAGAAGTTAGTTTAGCCACAACTAGCATTTATGGAGAAATGTTTATTTAGATTTCTTCTTAAAAGTCCAGTGTGTATGTTCTAATGATAGATTTGTAAAGCATTTTTGGAGAAATGTTTATTTAGATCTTCTGCCCATTTTTGACTGGTTAGGGTGACGATAACTTAGAATTTAGGGCTTAACATATATATACTACTATATTCCTGGTGGCTCAGATGGTAAAGAATCTGTCTGCAATGCGGGAGACCTGGGTTCAATCCTGGGGTTGGGAAGATCCCCTGGAGGAGGGCCTGGCAACTCACTCCACACTCCAGTCTTCTTGCCTAGAGAACCCCCATTGTTAGAGGAGCCTGGCGGGGGGCAGTCCATGAGGTCGCAAAGACTCCGACATGACTTAGTGGCTTTCATTTTCATATATAAAATAGATAATTAACAAGGTCTTACTGTATAGAACAGGAACCTCTACCTAATATTCTGTCATACTTTACACATGGGAAAAGAATCTTGAAAAAGAATGAATATATAAATATGTTTCACTGAATGACTGACTACACCATATATGTGAAATACAACATTGTAAGCCAACTATACTCCAATAAAACCTTTAAAAAGATAAATATAGAGGGCTTTCATTTATGAGATTTTTCACATAAATATACATTAACTTTTATGAAATAACCCCCTGAGTTCCTAATTTTGAAACCTCACAAGTGAACTGTATTGTGTGATTGTTCAGACTCTGTAGAAGCACGAGCACTTTTTTTTCCTTTCTGATGGGAAGTTCCTTTCTCTAACTGTAACAGAGGCAACCTATACAGAACCTTAGCAAAATCTATGCTTAAGTACAGAATGAGAGAAAGGAAATTGTTTTCAGATTCCTTCAAGAAATGGGAATGCTCTGAGTTTTCCGAGGAAGGAGATTTTTCAGGAGATTTTTCATACCAAAGATGAGGATGAGAAATATATAAGGAGGAACCAAGGAAACTAGGCCCCAGGAGACCAAAATGAAACAGTGAGGCTGTGAAAGCAGGAGTGTTTTACACACTCCAAGGGCCTAAACTCTCAACACTCCTTCCACTACTCTTGACCCCTTTTTGAAACACACGGAAGAAGTTAGTTTAGCCACAACTGGTAACTGTACTCCTTTGGTTAGCTTTGAGAGGCTGATATGATTGTTCACTTACAAATAACAACAAAACACACTTTAAACAGCTTTCTGGGGTAGTCATGTGTTCTCGTGAGGGAGGCTGAGGAAGAGGTGGCATGTGTCTCTATCACCCAGCTGGTCACCCTCCCCTCAGGCTGGGGGCAGTGTCTGTGCCTGTTACATGTACTTCTGGCTGAATAAACCAGAGCAGTAGGTGGTTCCTCAAGCAGGAGAGTTGTCTCTGTCTTCCTCTGAGAACTCACCCAGATATCCAACCCTGGAAAACACAAGTCTGGTCACAGCATAGTAATCCATCAAAAAATTAAGAAATAGATCATCAAGGAAAAAGGTTTTGGAGAGGCTATGCATTCTTTTCAAGCCACTAAACACAGTGAATATGCCAACCAGGATATACTATTCAGTGTGGAACAAGTCTGTCAAGAATAGCAGCCCTTCTTGCTGCTGCTTCTTCCATTTTCCTCTCCTTCTGGGATTCCTGGCTCTGCTGCTTCGCTTGGCTCTCATTTTCTTACCCTCCTATTACTTCAGTGTTTGTTGAAATAACCATCCACCCTCACCATCTCTGCTTCCTTCAATCTCTTTTCATTCAATTAAAAAACCCTTATAATCTGATTTCTTTGCTTTTCTCTACTCACTCATTTGACTTAAGTCATCATGGAGCTCCATATTACCAAATCCAGTAAATTGGAGGGGGTGGGTGGGTGGAGCTTTATTTTTGTAATTGGCCCACTATCAAAATTCTCCAAGGCCTGAGTCTCCCAGATTTTTTTGGCCTTTATGAATATATAATGCCAGTATCCTTTGTGTTTGATATGTTCACATTGGGATCCCAGAATTAAGCCCTTGGTCTCCTCTCTTTGCACTATGGTTTCACCTAGGGTCTGAGTTTTCACCTCCTGATAAATCTAAGCTCTAATGTGCACATTTTGTCATGATCAGACACAACCCTCTGGGATGTTCTAAAGGACCATACATCAATCTGTCCACTACTCTTGACCCCTTTTTGAAACACACGGAAGAAGTTAGTTTAGCCACAACTGGTAACTGTACTCCTTTGGTTAGCTTTGAGAGGCTGATATGATTGTTCACTTACAAATAACAACAAAACACACTTTAAACAGCTTTCTGGGGTAGTCATGTGTTCTCGTGAGGGAGGCTGAGGAAGAGGTGGCATGTGTCTCTATCACCCAGCTGGTCACCCTCCCCTCAGGCTGGGGGCAGTGTCTGTGCCTGTTACATGTACTTCTGGCTGAATAAACCAGAGCAGTAGGTGGTTCCTCAAGCAGGAGAGTTGTCTCTGTCTTCCTCTGAGAACTCACCCAGATATCCAACCCTGGAAAACACAAGTCTGGTCACAGCATAGTAATCCATCAAAAAATTAAGAAATAGATCATCAAGGAAAAAGGTTTTGGAGAGGCTATGCATTCTTTTCAAGCCACTAAACACAGTGAATATGCCAACCAGGATATACTATTCAGTGTGGAACAAGTCTGTCAAGAATAGCAGCCCTTCTTGCTGCTGCTTCTTCCATTTTCCTCTCCTTCTGGGATTCCTGGCTCTGCTGCTTCGCTTGGCTCTCATTTTCTTACCCTCCTATTACTTCAGTGTTTGTTGAAATAACCATCCACCCTCACCATCTCTGCTTCCTTCAATCTCTTTTCATTCAATTAAAAAACCCTTATAATCTGATTTCTTTGCTTTTCTCTACTCACTCATTTGACTTAAGTCATCATGGAGCTCCATATTACCAAATCCAGTAAATTGGAGGGGGTGGGTGGGTGGAGCTTTATTTTTGTAATTGGCCCACTATCAAAATTCTCCAAGGCCTGAGTCTCCCAGATTTTTTTGGCCTTTATGAATATATAATGCCAGTATCCTTTGTGTTTGATATGTTCACATTGGGATCCCAGAATTAAGCCCTTGGTCTCCTCTCTTTGCACTATGGTTTCACCTAGGGTCTGAGTTTTCACCTCCTGATAAATCTAAGCTCTAATGTGCACATTTTGTCATGATCAGACACAACCCTCTGGGATGTTCTAAAGGACCATACATCAATCTGTCCACATTGTTACTTACCATCTTTTATCCAAAGTCTTCCTTTCTTTTATATTCTTGTCCAGTCTCTGGTTTAGTCCTTAATTTGCAATACTATCCACAAATATTTTTAATGAATGACTGCATAATGTTTAACAAGAATCAGCAATAGCTCATATAAATTAATCAAATGAACAAAAGTAATTACCAGGCTCACTCAAAATAATCAAGTTAACTGAGTGTATAGATATAGCTCTAAAGATTCAAAACAGAAAATCACTAACAAGCCTTCTTCTATGAAGCATTTTGTGACTCTTCTAGTCACTCCTGTAACAATCTGTAGAACACTAGAGAAAAAATGATAATCGGTGTGTCCTACCATAATAAAAACTGGGTAACTGATCACTCTATAACTAGGTTAGTTACTTATGTGTGTGCCTTACTATAATTTGAGTTTCCTAAAGGCTAACACTATACATATCTAGTTTTATCTTATCTGTGCCTGAGATTGCTGGCATCTGATATTTTCAGGGTGGGATGTTCTAGTCACTTTATTTCTTATGTAAGATTCTGTTAGATGATGAGCTATTTGGTTATAAACATCTTTGAATTAATATTTCCTAAGTCACCATGATGTTTAAAATATACAGACAAACAATAACAGCATCTGTTTAAGGACAATCCTTTTGCTGAAGGATGGTAAACTATTAGATGTTACTGCTGTTTAGTCACTCAGTTTTTGTCTGACTCTTTGAGACCCCATGAACTGTAGCCCACCAGGCTCCTCTATCCATGGGATTTCCCAGGCAAGAGTACTGGAGTGGGTTGCCAATTCCTTCTCCATGGGATCTTCCCAACCTAGGGATCAAACTCATGTCTTCTGCATTGGTGTGGATTCTATACCAATGAGGCACCAGGAAGCCACTGAGACAAATGTAGCACAATTTGTGAGACAAGAATGCAACTCTTAACTACGTCAGGAGCTTTATCAATTGTAAATCACAGTTTCCGATGGACAATTCTAGGTATTTTCTCTCTCACAACTTTCCAAGAAGCTCCACATTTTGTCATGACCCCTTTCCATACATCAATCTGTCCACATTGTTACTTACCATCTTTTATCCAAAGTCTTCCTTTCTTTTATATTCTTGTCCAGTCTCTGGTTTAGTCCTTAATTTGCAATACTATCCACAAATATTTTTAATGAATGACTGCATAATGTTTAACAAGAATCAGCAATAGCTCATATAAATTAATCAAATGAACAAAAGTAATTACCAGGCTCACTCAAAATAATCAAGTTAACTGAGTGTATAGATATAGCTCTAAAGATTCAAAACAGAAAATCACTAACAAGCCTTCTTCTATGAAGCATTTTGTGACTCTTCTAGTCACTCCTGTAACAATCTGTAGAACACTAGAGAAAAAATGATAATCGGTGTGTCCTACCATAATAAAAACTGGGTAACTGATCACTCTATAACTAGGTTAGTTACTTATGTGTGTGCCTTACTATAATTTGAGTTTCCTAAAGGCTAACACTATACATATCTAGTTTTATCTTATCTGTGCCTGAGATTGCTGGCATCTGATATTTTCAGGGTGGGATGTTCTAGTCACTTTATTTCTTATGTAAGATTCTGTTAGATGATGAGCTATTTGGTTATAAACATCTTTGAATTAATATTTCCTAAGTCACCATGATGTTTAAAATATACAGACAAACAATAACAGCATCTGTTTAAGGACAATCCTTTTGCTGAAGGATGGTAAACTATTAGATGTTACTGCTGTTTAGTCACTCAGTTTTTGTCTGACTCTTTGAGACCCCATGAACTGTAGCCCACCAGGCTCCTCTATCCATGGGATTTCCCAGGCAAGAGTACTGGAGTGGGTTGCCAATTCCTTCTCCATGGGATCTTCCCAACCTAGGGATCAAACTCATGTCTTCTGCATTGGTGTGCGGATTCTATACCAATGAGGCACCAGGGAAGCCACTGAGACAAATGTAGCACAATTTGTGAGACAAGAATGCAACTCTTAACTACGTCAGGAGCTTTATCAATTGTAAATCACAGTTTCCGATGGACAATTCTAGGTATTTTCTCTCTCACAACTTTCCAAGAATCATGGCAGGAGGGTGACACTGTTATCTATTGGACTATACCCTATCTCTCAGGTGAATTAGAGTCAAAAATACATCAAAAAAGAAGAAAAAAAAGAGAGAATCACTACAACAAGTATTTTCATCTACAAATATATATGTGTTATGTGACATATTCTTAGAAATATTCCAAGAATGCATAGTCACCCAAAATAAGTTTCAAAACTACTATAACTATCAGAGTATTTTTATTTAATAAGACTATTTCTATATATTTCTATAGATTCTATCTTACTACCTAAATCAATTTTGTGAATTTTGACCATGATTATGATAACTCTTATGAAGTTTTTTTGTTATTTAAAATTTCTGTTTCATTTGTTGTGGTCAATAAACTGAAAATTGTTTCTGCATGATCAAGTAATTTCATAATCTTTAATATAATATATTATAAAGTGACTTAAAGATACAGTCCAGGAGTAAGTGACTCATAAATTATCTGTCTTACATAAGAGAATTGAAGAAAAGTCAATACTTTGATTGGCAAATAAAGACAAATTTTTATTAGTTCAAAGATAACGATCACACTATTAAAAATATAATTTCAGAAATTACTAGCCAAGATGGTGATTATTTACTAATAGAAATTTATTTTTCAATATTTGCTCCCCAGAATAGATACAGGTCAAACCCTCCTGGATTTAAAAAGTAAAAGCAATCCTTCCAATGAAACAGCAACTCAAAAGAAAAGTGAAAGGTACAAACACGGTTTTATAAGAACTCTCTTGGCATCCAGTAAAAACTTATCTTGGATATTTGCAAAGCACAACAGAATGTGTAGCTGAGTCATTCACTGACTTTTAGAGTGAGTAACTTCAGAAAATAAAACAAAAAGTCATTATTAGCTATATCTCAAATCTAAAATATTCACATATATTCAGATAATTGATCTCAATTCTATTTGTGAAAAGAAGAGAAAAAATGATTTCCATGACTGTAAAATGTTTAAGTAAATTTAATTACTTAACCTTACAACAGTCAAACATTCTGAACAAAATTACTCAATTGTAAATCACAGTTTCCGATGGACAATTCTAGGTATTTTCTCTCTCACAACTTTCCAAGAATCATGGCAGGAGGGTGACACTGTTATCTATTGGACTATACCCTATCTCTCAGGTGAATTAGAGTCAAAAATACATCAAAAAAGAAGAAAAAAAAGAGAGAATCACTACAACAAGTATTTTCATCTACAAATATATATGTGTTATGTGACATATTCTTAGAAATATTCCAAGAATGCATAGTCACCCAAAATAAGTTTCAAAACTACTATAACTATCAGAGTATTTTTATTTAATAAGACTATTTCTATATATTTCTATAGATTCTATCTTACTACCTAAATCAATTTTGTGAATTTTGACCATGATTATGATAACTCTTATGAAGTTTTTTTGTTATTTAAAATTTCTGTTTCATTTGTTGTGGTCAATAAACTGAAAATTGTTTCTGCATGATCAAGTAATTTCATAATCTTTAATATAATATATTATAAAGTGACTTAAAGATACAGTCCAGGAGTAAGTGACTCATAAATTATCTGTCTTACATAAGAGAATTGAAGAAAAGTCAATACTTTGATTGGCAAATAAAGACAAATTTTTATTAGTTCAAAGATAACGATCACACTATTAAAAATATAATTTCAGAAATTACTAGCCAAGATGGTGATTATTTACTAATAGAAATTTATTTTTCAATATTTGCTCCCCAGAATAGATACAGGTCAAACCCTCCTGGATTTAAAAAGTAAAAGCAATCCTTCCAATGAAACAGCAACTCAAAAGAAAAGTGAAAGGTACAAACACGGTTTTATAAGAACTCTCTTGGCATCCAGTAAAAACTTATCTTGGATATTTGCAAAGCACAACAGAATGTGTAGCTGAGTCATTCACTGACTTTTAGAGTGAGTAACTTCAGAAAATAAAAACAAAAAGTCATTATTAGCTATATCTCAAATCTAAAATATTCACATATATTCAGATAATTGATCTCAATTCTATTTGTGAAAAGAAGAGAAAAAATGATTTCCATGACTGTAAAATGTTTAAGTAAATTTAATTACTTAACCTTACAACAGTCAAACATTCTGAACAAAATTACTCAATGCTATATGGAAATATGGGCACACAACAATCTCTGAGCATTAGATAAAGTCAGAAGCTATGAGTCCTGATTTCAGTAGTGTGAGTCAGTATGGCAAATGTGGTGCAAGCTAACTTTAATTTAGCTTTCCATGTAGACATTAAGCAGCTCGTGACTACACTATAACTCTATACACATAAACAGTCTATTACATAGCTAGGTCTGCCAGATTTTCATTCCCTACTGTCTAGACAGCCAGTCTAAACACTGTATTCTGATGGCTCTTTGGAGTATAATTCTCCAAAGGCTTCTTAAAGCTCCTGGTAGTAACTATGTTAGACACTCCCATGTTATTGCTTTTCTCTGGTACAATCTGTGTGCAGAAAAACAAAAAAATAGGATTCCTTAGGAGTAAGGAAAAGAGATTCAATCATTCTTTAAGTTGTAAAATCAATAAAGCCTTAATGACCAATTACCCACTCTGAGTCCACAACTCTCCTGATGACTTTTAAACTGTATTCTGCAGTCAACCTGAACAGTTTTTAGAAGAGAAATTGTTCCATTTTCATGAAATACTCTGTGTGTAAAAAGTTTTCTGAGAGAGAAACTACTGGGATTAAAAGCAATGTTCTTCATAGACTATTATAATATTCAATGTATTGACAAGCCTAAAAGGAATGTTTTGTAAAAAAGCAGAATAAAACAATATTGTCTTCAGTTTTAACTGCACAGAAAATAGCTTATTAAAACCATCATAAACCCAAATGAAACAGCAACTCAAAAGAAAAGTGAAAGGTACAAACACGGTTTTATAAGAACTCTCTTGGCATCCAGTAAAAACTTATCTTGGATATTTGCAAAGCACAACAGAATGTGTAGCTGAGTCATTCACTGACTTTTAGAGTGAGAAACTTCAGAAAATAAAACAAAAAGTCATTATTAGCTATATCTCAAATCTAAAATATTCACATATATTCAGATAATTGATCTCAATTCTATTTGTGAAAAGAAGAGAAAAAATGATTTCCATGACTGTAAAATGTTTAAGTAAATTTAATTACTTAACCTTACAACAGTCAAACATTCTGAACAAAATTACTCAATGCTATATGGAAATATGGGCACACAACAATCTCTGAGCATTAGATAAAGTCAGAAGCTATGAGTCCTGATTTCAGTAGTGTGAGTCAGTATGGCAAATGTGGTGCAAGCTAACTTTAATTTAGCTTTCCATGTAGACATTAAGCAGCTCGTGACTACACTATAACTCTATACACATAAACAGTCTATTACATAGCTAGGTCTGCCAGATTTTCATTCCCTACTGTCTAGACAGCCAGTCTAAACACTGTATTCTGATGGCTCTTTGGAGTATAATTCTCCAAAGGCTTCTTAAAGCTCCTGGTAGTAACTATGTTAGACACTCCCATGTTATTGCTTTTCTCTGGTACAATCTGTGTGCAGAAAAACAAAAAAATAGGATTCCTTAGGAGTAAGGAAAAGAGATTCAATCATTCTTTAAGTTGTAAAATCAATAAAGCCTTAATGACCAATTACCCACTCTGAGTCCACAACTCTCCTGATGACTTTTAAACTGTATTCTGCAGTCAACCTGAACAGTTTTTAGAAGAGAAAATGTTCCATTTTCATGAAATACTCTGTGTGTAAAAAGTTTTCTGAGAGAGAAACTACTGGGATTAAAAGCAATGTTCTTCATAGACTATTATAATATTCAATGTATTGACAAGCCTAAAAGGAATGTTTTGTAAAAAAGCAGAATAAAACAATATTGTCTTCAGTTTTAACTGCACAGAAAATAGCTTATTAAAACCATCATAAACCCAAACTAAAAGAAATGGGTTAAGTCTGAGGTTGACCAAAGTACAATAAGAGACAGCCAAATTCATGTAGGGCTCCCAAGGAAGCCCTAATATCAGAAGCTTAATATCAGAATATAATCTAATAATCAGATGTAGAAATCAACCTGGGATCAAAAGCCAGAGAAGACAGAGTCAGAAAGAATTAGAATTCAGGCCAAAGACACTATTCAAAAACATTAATAAGAGAATAACAAGACATTGAAATAATGTGAGCAAGGGTTTGACATCAAACGAACTTCAAAAGTTGTATCAGAGTAGATTTCATGGAAGTTACTAATTTGTATTGGCCTTCGTACAAAATGATAGTATATTTTCATGAATCAGTGTTTTTTTATTCTAAATCTTTATCATAAAACAGAGGTCTTAAAACACAAGAATATGCTCAGAAAAATTTCATATAAGATAGTGAATAAAAGTGAGGCATGAATGCACCTAAACGGAGTTTAATGATACCTGGCTCAGCTCACTTGTGAATGTCTACAGTATAAAAGTAAACCTTAGCTTACAGCCTGAAAAGAGAAGTTGGTATAGACTTGTGTGGAGTAGAAAGGAAACAGATCATTATCATCTTAGAGCAGAAAAATCCTTAGAGCAGAAAAATCCTCTAAGAGCAATCTTAGAGCAGACATAAGTTTTGCCAAGTACAATTGGAAGAACAAAGCACCTGGGTTTACAGTCTATAGAGTAATTCACCTCTTTCCAGTATTGCACAGGCTAATTGTCCCAACATACTCGCCCCACTGGAAGCTACAGAAATCTGTCATTGTTTGTGATTTCATAATGCATTCTCTCTGCTAAACACAAGCATACTATTATGCATTTTAAAATGTTAAAAATATCTTAATAGTATAATAATTAAAAATTCACTTGGCCTTAAGATTTCCACTTTATCTGTTGGCCCCAGTCCCAGAGAACTGAACATTTAAAATCTAAGAATGTCTTATGCCAGAGGATTAACAATGACAATTCATACAATACATATAAAAAGCAGTAACACCTTGTTACAAGGTGTCCCTGTGTTACTTTAAACAGACTTGATTGCAATGCATCTTACATAAGTAAAATGTATCAGTTTTAAGTATACAATTAAATGGATTTGGGCAAAGGTATAAATCTAGGTAATCAAGAAATATTGTCTAGTTTTCAGTGTACACTATTATGAATAGAATTTTTGCCTTAATTTCATTTCTAGATTGACCATTACCAGTTTTTAGAGATAAAATTACTTCATTCATTGAACTATATATATATATATATATTTTTTTTTTTTTTTTTTGCTTTTTTGGGATGGGGCAGGGGTTGGGGAGGGAGGGGCCGGGTGGGCCACTTCTATTGGCCTTTCATTTATCTATTTTTCATCCATCTTTGTTCTTTGGCTCATGTGGGCCTCCCATCACGGTGGCCTCTGTTGTCACAGAGCACTGGCTCAGGGCGCATGTGCTTCAGAGCTCCAGCTCGGTAATCGGACACATCAGTCCAGCCGCTCCACGGCACGTGGGATCTTCCCAGGCCAGGGATCAAACCAGTGCCCCTTGCACTGCAAGGCGGTGTCCTTACCCACTGGACCACCAGGGAAGCCCCTCATCGAACTATATTAAGACTTGTGTTGTTTTCCAGAATATGGTCTTATCCTATTTAAGCTCCAAGTGTCCTTGAAAAGAATATATCTCCTGCTACTGTCAAATGGAACCCTAAACATCCATCAAATTCCGTTAATTGACAGTGCTGCTCCAGTATGATTTATCCTTAATTATTGCATTATCTCTATCAGTTTCAGACATGAATGCTGAACCTCCAATACTTGATCAGTTTTCTATTTCTCCTTTCATTTCTTCATGTATTTTTTCAAATAAGTGTTACGAGATATCTATTTAAATCTATCTATGACTTTTATGTAATGATCAACTCACCCTTTATCTTTATCAAATATCTCTAGCAATATCCTTTGCCGTGAAAACTACTTTGTCTCATATTAATATAGTGGTTTCAGCTTTCTTAAGTATTTATATGGTTTATCTTTCTCCATCCTTTAACTCATCCATGCTTTTATTTAAGTGAATTTTTGATACAAGTATATATCTAGACATTTATCAACTCATGTTTGTAGCCTTTTAATTAGAGAGTTGAATTTGTATCATTTACATTTAGAAGATCTCTTAATATGGCTGGTTTAAATCTACCATCTTGCTACTGACTTTCTGTATTTCATATTTGTTTCTTTGTCCCTTTCCTTCCTTTCTGTGCTCTTTTGGGGGGTTGGGGCAGGGGGCGGGTTGGGGAGGGATGAGGGACGGGTGGGCCACTTCTATTGGTCTTTCATTTATCTATTTTCATCCATCTTTGTTCTTTTGGCCTGTGTGGGCTTCCCATCGTAGTGGCCTCTACTGTCACAGAGCACCGGTTCTGGGTGCATGTGCTCCAGAGCTCTGGCTAGGTAATTGGACACATGGGTCTAGCCACTCCACGGCACGTGGGATCTTCCCAGGCCAGGGATTGAACCTGCACCCCTTGCACTGCAAGGCGGTGTCCTTACCCACTGGACTACCAGGGAAGCCCTTTCTGTGCTCTTTTTGAATTACTAGAGTGTTATTGAGTATTTTATCTAATATCTTCTTTTGACTTATTAGCCAAGTTTTTTCATTTAATGTTTTTAGTAGTTTCTCTAGGATTCAGAATAGATATTCTTCACTTACTGTGGTTGGAGGGAAAGAATATTTTTATTATCTTGATTATGGCAATGTTTTATACCGTATACATTTATATCTAAAGCTATCAAACTATACATTTTAAAATGTTTCATTTGTTTCATGTCAAGTATACCTCACTAAATCATGTGGTTTAATAGATTTATCAGTTTATCACATGATAATAATGTGTTAGACTAGAGCAAATTATACCTAATGTAATAACATCTATATTGCCTATATACTAAGTAATATTCCTGAGTTTCTCTTCTGAGAAATTAGAACATATTCGTAATATCCAAGATAAATCTCTGAAACATCACAAATAATTTCTGAGTCATTGGTGTTTCTAAGTATAATAAACAAAAGGGGAACTTGGAAAAACTAACCACAGATTCATAATCTAAAGGAACCAAAAAGTTAAACATTCACCTGTGAACAGTTTATTCCGAAATGTGTTTGCTTATCTACAATTAGATTCACCTTTTCCATTTTTCACATTTTTTCTTTTTCCTGTTTTAATTGAAAGATAATTGCTTTATAAAGTTTTGTTGTTTACTGCCAAACATCAACATGCATCAGTCATAGATAGGCATACGTCCCCTCCCTCTTGAACTACCCTCCCATCTCCCTCTATATCCAGCCAGGTTGTTACAGAGCCCTTGTTTGAGTTTCCCAAGTCTTACAGTAAATTTCCACTGGTTATCAAATTTACATAGGGTAATATAAGTTTCCATGCTACTATCTCCATACATCTTACCCTCTCCTCCCTTCCCACCCATGTCTATAAGTCTGGTCTCTATGTCTGCTTCTCATTGCTGCCCTGAAAATAAATTTATTAATACCACATTTCTAGATTCCATATATATGTGTTAGTATATGACATTTGTCTTTCTTTTTTGGCTATATCAGGCCCTTTAGCACTTGTAGCGCTGGTTTTGTGGTACAGAATTCTTTTAGTTTTTGCTTGTCTGTGAAGCTTTTGACTTCACCATCGTTTCTGAATGAGATTCTTGCTGGGCAGAGAATTCTTGGTTGAAGGTTATTCTCTTTTAGCCATTTAAATGTGTCTTGCCATTCTCTTCTGCCCTGCAGGGTTTCTGTTGAAAGATTCACATTTAAATGTATGGGGTTTCCTTTATATGTTATTTGTTGTTTGCTCCTAGCTGCTTTTAGTAATCTGTCTTTATATTTAGTCTGCGTTAGTTTGATTAGAATGTGCCTTGGTGTGTTTCTTCTGGGGTTTCTCCTGTATGGAACCCTTTGTGCCTCCTGGACTTGATTGACTATCTCCTTTCCCATGCTGGGGAAGTTTTCCACTATAACCTCTTCAAGAATTTTTTCATAGTCTTTCTTCTCTTCTTTTTCCTCTGGAACTCCTATAATTCTAATGTTGGTGCGTTTGATATTGTCCCATAGGTCTCTGAGGCTATCCTCAGTTCTTTTAATTCTTTGGGCTTTGTTCTGTTCTTCAGCACTTATTTCCACCATTCTGTCTTCCAGCTCACTTATCCGTTCTTCAGCCTCTGATACTCTACTGTTGAGACCTTCTATAGCATTTTTGAGTTCAGTAATTGAGTTGGATGTCTCCATTTGCTCATTTTTCATTTCTTACATGTCTCTTCTCAATGCACTAATTTCCTCTAATATTCTGTTTTTGGTGTTTTGCATCCTCATTAGTATAGCTTTTCTGAATTCTCTTTCAGATAGTTTGTCTATCTCCTCCTCTGTCATTTGAAGTGGTGTTTCTCTAGCTTGGTTCTTCATTTGTGCAGTGTTTCTCTGTCATTTCATTATTAGGTTAATTTTTGTTTCTTTGTGTGTGTCTGTGTGTATGGAGTTCTTTTTCCCCCACCAGGCTTCTTGGTTGAATTCTCCCTTCCTTTGGGTTTCTGTCCTTGTAGAAGGGTTCAGTGGTTTGTGACTTGGATGGTGTTAGGTCTTGTTTACAGATGAATAATCTCTAGTGTTGTATGTTCTTCGATAGTGTGGGGTCTTGGAATCAGGGCTTCCGCTCCGAGGATCCTTGGTTTGATGATTGGTCAAGGGGTGTAGGCTCTATGTCTGGTTTGCTATGGTGTTCCGTGATATTAGTTCACATACTAGCATCTGAGGAACAAGAGGTGCATCCCTGATGGGTGACAATCATAAAAGCATGGAGATGTTTCCTAACATAATCGTAAGATATACGTACATACACAGCAATCCCCACAATGACCAGTTTTACAGAGATAAGGCACAGGAAACCTTTCTGGTAAATCACACAATCATAGATGGTACTTGCCCGTTAAGCTTTGAATTAATTAAAATAGTGCCTGAATAAATAGATCCAGCGCAAGGTCCTGGCTTCGATAATTACAATGAGAGCAATTTTTAACTAGGACATCTGTTGGGGGTGACAAGGAGGAGAGTGTATGTGTAATGAGAAGGAATAGATTCATCTTGGAAGGATTTTATAGGGTTAGGCAGCAAAGATTAGTGTGTGTATTGCTTAGTGTATTTGGAAGAGAATAGTGGAGACAGGAAGATAGGAAATAATTTATCTAGAGGATATTGGTAGATAGGAAAATGTTTTACATTTAGAACATATAGGGAGAAAGCAGTGGGAAAGAGGAAAGAGAATTAGAGGTTTCCAAGAATTAAAATTAAAATTTAAAAAAATACAATAAAACAAAAGTCAAAAAACTATTAAAAATTAAAAAGAGCAGAAAATTAATAAGAGTCAAAAAACAAACAAAAAACACAAAAATAAACAAAACAAGCCAAAACAAACAAACAAGAAAACCAGGGTAAACAAACTAATAAACCCAAACCAGACCAATCAATTGAATAAGCAAAATAGTCCACCACAAATAAACAAGCAAAAAGGAAAAATTAAAGCTAAATACTGTCCCTGTTTTTTATCTTCTCATCTGCTTGTTGGAAACCTATCTGCTCTTGATGGTGGTGTCCTGATGGCGTAGGCTTTCCCTTAGAGCGCCGGTTGCTATGATTTCTGTGTTTCTGTTCTGCAAAATGAGGACTTTGCTGCCATACTGGGTGCTGGCTGGGACGGTGGGCTGATCCCAGGCAGTTGGGCAGGGGCCGGGGCGCACGCAGTCCCGTGTTGGAGGGGGGCGCCCCAGCGCTACTGCGCTCCCGCCAGTAGTCTGCAATTCCTGCTCTTTCCCCAGCTTCCTCTGCTGCTGCGCAGCTCTAGCGGTGTGCAGGCTCCTCTGCCGCTGGCACACGTGCACTGTCGGTTATGTGTCTATGTCCCAAGGTTGGGCGCGAGCTTTCCCGTTCAGCTCGTGCCCGGTCCCTGGTCAGCAACCCGTGGGCGACTTCCCCTCTCTGTTCAGCAAGCCTTCCAGTTGGAGTGGTTGAACTTACTCGCGGCGCCGCGGCTTCTCGCTCCGCTCCGGGTTCCGACAGCTTCTCTCTCTGCTCCGGGTTCCGACAGCTTCCCTATTACATTTTGTATAAGGGTGGAAAATTTTGTACCTTTATCCTTTGTTGTTGTTGTCAGTCACTAAGTTGTGTACAGCTCTGCAACCTCATAGACTGTAGCACGCCATGGTCCTTGGTCCTCCACTCCACTACCTCCCAGAGAATGTTCAAATTCATGTCCACTGAGTCCATGATGTTTTTAACCATCTGATCCTCTGCCGCTCTGTTTTCCTTCAGTTTTTTTTTTTTTTTTTCCAGGATCGGGGTCTCTTCCAGTGACTTGACTATTCACATAAGGTGGACAAAATATTGGACCTTTAGCTTCAGTATCTGTCCTTCCAATGAATATTCAGGATTGATGACCTTTAGGATTGACTGGTTTGATCTTCTAGGACCATAATTTGAAAGCATAACTTCTTCAGTGTTCAACCTTCTTTGTGGTCCCAACTCTCACATCCACACATGATTACTGGAAAAACTATAACTTAGACTATAGGAACCTTTGTCAGCAAAGTGATGCCTCTCTTATTTACACACCATCTAGGTTTATCATAGCTTTCCTTATAGGGAAATATCGTGGCTGTAGTCACCATTTTCAGTGATTTTGGAGCCCAAGAAGATAAAATCTGTCACTGCTTCGGGACTGGATGTCATGATCTTAATTTTTTGAATGTCGAGTTCAATCCAGACTTTTCACTCTTGTATTTTGCCCTCATCAAGAGGCTCTTTAGTTCCTCTACACTTTTTCGTCATTAGAGTAGTGTCATCTGAATATCTGAGGTTGCTGATATTTCTCCCAGAAATCTTGACTCCATCTTGTGGTTCATTCAATCTGGCATTTTAAATGATGTACTCTGCATAGAAGTTAAATAACCAGAGTAATAATATG